>MU377021.1:106534-183967 GCA_022495195.1 Xylaria digitata
CTGCCGGCGTGCATGTGTCTGGCCCCGAGCGCGGTTTGCGGCCTGATGCCACGGTTAAGGTCAACACGGGAGGACGGTGCGTTTTACACCACCCATCGGCCCAACCCCCCCCCCCCCCCCCCCTTTTTTTTTTTCTTTTTTCGTCTGTGTGTGTCTCTCTTGGATGTTGGTGTAGCGCGAGGCGGGAAAATGGGCGGATGAGTAAAGTAATTGAATGAATAAAATTGCCTTGCTGACTGTTTTACGGTGAGTAGTAAAGCAAGAACGAAACAGGGGAGGGTGTAAATGCTGCTTGAGTAGTAGTATCGATGTGGTTTAAACGCTTGGAGAAGGCTCGGTACTTAGTGCTTTATGGCGCGTAGACGAAGACCCGTTTGTGACTTCGTTACTGTCAGGTATATAAGACGAGGAGAAAGGAAGACAGAAAGGCAAGGCAAGGCTCTTGAGCCCCAATTCGAAGGCCATAGCGCTCGGGATGGAGAGTTTTTGGTATGTCTCCCTGCACTCTTTCATTTCTCATCTTGTATTGTTACGGAGGGCTTATTTTCTAGAGACAGAACATAGGGTTGATTGACGCTGCGTTTTTCCGGCGGCGATCGTTATTCCGTACATCTAGATATACGTGTGTGTGCGCATGAGGCTCGTAGATAGAGAATGAAATATACATATATACTACTACAAAAGCCGTGGGAAAGAATGTGGAAGTTCTGTAACGGGGGTCTTATTTACCAGTCTGCGGGACTTGTCGAAGCGGCTTGTTCGCGCTACACGATATCTGATATCTTACATACCTAGCCTAGTAATCGAAACCTGTTATTAAAAATTATATTTCCCCTCTCTTTCCGCAGGGTTCGGACATTTTCTCAAGGCCAAAGATCGCGTTAATACTATAAATATACCAGCAATGTACCAGCAATGAACTTTCAAAGGCCAGGAGATGTCACCCTACCTCCATAAGGCAAAGCATATAAAGAAGTGCAAGTTCCCCCAAGCATAAATTACCATGGGAAGGCCGGCTGGTAATGCTAATCTCGAGCCCAAGGCTGAAAGCTCCAAGGAAGATACAAAGCAGTTCGAGAGAATAAACACCCTTCTGATCTGCTAACCAGGCATGAAAATCCATAGACCTCATTAAAACGATATAAAAGCAACATAGATCGCATCTAGGTTAGACATGTATTTCTAAATCTAGGTTTCAATCGATGACGATAACACCATTCATCTCTCATCCCCAGAAAGAAAACTCGGCATAATTCAGTCTACCAAGATTGCACACGGGGGCATAAACATAACTCGGTACTAAGAGTATGTGTTGGGGTTGACAGGTCACGTTGCTTTGGTAACATAGTTTATGGTGGCATACATAGATGAGTATCCGACGGGCTATGTACAGTCTTGATAGAATATCACAAAAACGGGAATGACGCTGAAGCATATGCCGATGCAACAAACAACAATGCTGCTAACAAAAGGGGTATCACAAAAAATTGGTGTTGTGCCGCGAAACGTGACTCAGAAATGTAAGGTAATGGAAGAAAGAACTGTCTTGAAAACCCCAGCTATGCATGATGCTCATGCCCGCCTCTGCACCATTCTCTCCGAAGGCTTGGGAGACATAATCCATTTCCATGTCCAGGCTATTTTATTTTTACGTTCCTAATTTTCACTTTCGCTTTACCATACGTTTGGCCGTGGAACCCCTTTAAATCCATAATGGTTCGCCTGACCTTATCTCATGGACACAGGTAGGGGGGGTTCCCTCGAGGGAGAAGAATCAAATAACGCACAGCTCACTGGTCATCGTATCGCGATAAATCTCG
Source organism: Xylaria digitata (assembly GCA_022495195.1). Taxonomy (NCBI): domain Eukaryota; kingdom Fungi; phylum Ascomycota; class Sordariomycetes; order Xylariales; family Xylariaceae; genus Xylaria; species Xylaria digitata. The sequence continues at coordinate 108,355 of MU377021.1, forward strand.
TAGCTCAGGATCCTGTGGTCGTAATAATGAAGCATGATGCGGTAGCGGCGGTCGCCGAGGAAACGACCGTTGGGCCCTCCAGCTGACGGGATGGGTCCGATAGCGATGCCATACAAGAGACAGATAGGACGCAGATGACGATCTTCTTCACTGCTCTTGGGTAGGATGGCCTCAACTCTGAAGCCGCGCTTAAACGAATAGCGCGGGTTTGACGGTTTTGTCGGTGTGATCAGCGCTACCCGGCCGCACAGCGAGCCTGCGGCAACCAGGCATAGTTCCGGAACGTGCAGGAGGTTGGAAAGGCGCTCGGGAGAAAAGCGAACAGAAGGAATCAAGGTCCGTGGAGGTCTTTGTTGGTGAATAGCATTATCAAACATTATGCCAATGTTTTGGTCACCACCCACAAGCTCGATGTCCTTTTCGTATGTTCTCATCACTATAATGTCAAAAGTTAGCGACTTTCCCCTTTGCTTCCCGTAAGCTTTCAAGGTATGAGAGATCTGGTGGAAACTTATGACTTTCGCCTCTTCTCATCTTGAGTGAGTAGGGGAAAATGTCTTCCAAATAGCACTCACCGCTGCTACCGTCCTGGAGTATAGCTGTGTCGTTCGTTGTATTCTTAAATTGTGCAGGAAGAGCACCTTGTTCCAAGGGTCTGTCAGCAGCTTCATCCCGTTCAGAACTCCAGTCTGCAGTCCCGCTCGACGTTTCGCCCGAATTCCCGCTATGGTAGGTATCTAGGTTGTAGTCGTACCATTTAACGGACGCTGAAACTTGAAAATCCCATTGTGGTGCTACCTGGAACCGGTCTAGCCGATTCTCTCTGACCCATGGGTGGCGATTCGAGTTATCTTTGATATACTTCACAGATTTCCCGGTCCCGATATAGTACCCGTACTCTTTTTTTCGTACATATATGGCGTCTGCCGGGCTCAAGCCGAGAGAGTCTTGGAATGTGCTAGTTGGAAGAAAGCTGCTTGCTGGCAGCACGAGAACACCCCAACCTCTAGGCAACCTTTTTTTTATTAGCACTATGAAACGTATAGACTATACGGTTCGGCAAACAGAGAAGAAGGTAAACGGAATAGCAATGGTAGAAGATAATCTAAACAAAATCCAGAGTGCTGTCCTTTAATAGACAACCTGGCTGAGGGGTATATATACTTATGGGTAGGAAGGGGAATTAAAAGGTGCGGTATCAGCGACTTACATGTAGTGCTGGTGTCGACTCGTCTGTGACTTCTGGTGCGCTTTCCATAAACCCTCGATGTAGTGATGGGGGGTGTAATCCCATGACCAAATATCCATGATCCAAATTTTCCCTGAAATGTCGATGGCGAGGATACCTATAGCATCTCCGTCGATATTATTACTGAAGGCTATGTTTGGAATGTTATTTCCTAGTTCGCCAGTCTCTAGAATGAAACAATAGCCGTGTTCTCGATGACGGAAGAAGTCATAATCGATTTTCCCAGAGAGGGCTCCCGAGTGGTCAATTAGGGGCCCATGGATAGGTTTCTTGAACCGTAGAAACGAATCATGCCGATCCAGTATTTCCGGAATCTCCCCGGGAGACGTATGCAGCGGGTCTGTAAGTGCTAACGCAAACACATGTACTTGATGCCTATTATTGCTGACGGCAATCAGTCGCGACTTTTTATGGACTGCAAGTCCCCAGGCTGAGATTCCTACGTTCTCGTGGAAGAACGGTTTGACTGCTATGGAGTCACATAGAGCGCCAGAAGACTCGAGACGCAGTAGTGCGTTGTCGATCTGAGAAGTATAGTAACCAAGCGCATCGCCATCGTCATAAGCAAGTAATATGATCTCTTCGTCACCTAGATCGCTTATGATGAGGTGGTTCACTTGATGGGGCCGCTCACTATCTATATATCCACCCACTCTCAAGGCCTGTCGGCTAGTTGGAGGCTTGAAGGCGAGATCTAAAATGAGAGCAGAGTCAATCATCTGCATGTTCGGTCATTGAACATTCGGGGATGGGTAGATGCAATGTAAGCCGTCAAAATGCTGTACAGTGGGCACATGAGGCAAAGCATGACGGAATAGACTCTCGTCTTCTCGTAAGGATCTGACTTACCAGGACGTGCAGGAAGAGCGTGGTCGACACAACTGCGAACGCGGGATACATGGATTGAGGTTTTGTAAGCTACGATATACATGTTGTAACGCTGAGATAGGGCGGTGAGGTTAAGTCGAAAGGTAGAGATAGAAGGAACTTTATCTCCGTTGAACTCGCCGTCATCGTCGTCGTCGTCGTCGTCTCCTGTTTCTGAACCTGTCTCACTAGGATCGTTCGCGATGGGGAGAATAATGCCTGCGGTATCAAGGTCTTCAAGGAGAAAGTCTAAAGGAACAAAGCCGGGTTCGTCAAAATCATTTTGTACAAGGAGGAACAAATCGTTATTGATCAAGTTTGGAGGAAAGGGGTCTCCTTGTGCGGTATCACCTTCATCATCTTCATTATGGAGATTGAGTATGTCTTCAATATCCTCACTATCCTCACTGTCATCGTCGTGCTCGCTGTGATGAAATTGCTCGCTCTGGTCGTCTGGCTGGCTCTGAACATCTGGCTCGCTCCGATCATCTTGGGGGCTTGGGTTGTCTCGAAGCGTTTGGGCGTCATTCATATCAATATCGGATTCAGAGTCGGATTCGAGACTGTTACGGAGGGAGGGCGGGAGACGTAAAGGCGTATTGGCAGGGCTCTCCCATCGTATAGGAACAGAGGCCTCGACACGATACTAACGGATGACGTGTCAACGTGCCGCGCTAAGGCGTGGACTTGTTATAGTCATACTGAGGTAGGACTCACTTACCCTCTCACGGCCTGTGACGCAATGGCATGGGCCAACATAGAGAGCATCTCGTGTCATGGTGGAGCTAGTTCCAATGTCCTTCCCGTTCCTTTTATTGCCACTCTGATTGATAGACCTATCGTCGACGCAATTATCTGTAGCCGTTATATGAGAAGCTAGGTAGCGGGTTGTAAATGACTGAATAAATAGTTAATTGATTGATTGATTGAGTCGGCGTTGGGATGTTAGACGATGCTAGTTGTGGTGTTTGGCGGCGGCGGATTTATTTAGTGGGGGCGATTGCTCCTCCTCTTCTTACCTTTCGACTAATAACTTCAAGATGCACTTTCAAAGTTCCCGTCAAGGTTCCATAAGCCGTTCCCTACGTACCCAAGTACGACGGAAGAGGGCTTGGGTCACACCTTGTTGCGCCAGCACATAGTTTCGATATGATACTAGTGCGTAGGAGTGGTTGAAGTCAAGGAAATCATTACCACGAACCTATAGAGGTACAATGTTTAGGCATGTATGTATATATGTTGGATGTACTTGGAGCTTTCAATCAATATACATCGGTAGGTACATATTTATCTGCATGTGAAACACAGAAATAGGCTTGTGTAGGTAGGCATCGGACGGGTATCTGGCAGGTATCTATCTTAGTGTCGTCGTTCCAAGCCGTGATGTAATAATGGTTAAGGTAATGAGGAGAAAAGCTACTTTACATACCTCTCATGTCTCCCAAAGCGTCTTAGGTACATGTAGTTAGGTAGTCCCTCCCCCAAAGCCAAAAGTACCCCGCACTTTATATGTAGGGTCCCCATTACTAGCAGATGCTGTGCTCCCAGTGTGTTGTTGTTATCTTATCTCAAGAAGTAGTGTACAGGCTGTTGCTACCTGAGCGCTACCTTAGGTAGGTACCCACTTTATTCAGCTTCAATATGGCGTGACACCTTAGATCTCCAACTTTTGAGCCACTCAACTCAATACACACACATATGGAGATCTTGTTCATACAAGTCTGGCAAAGTTTAAGTTTCTTGGGTAAAACGATGAAAATGAGCACAACTCATATTCCTCGAGAAACAGAAATTGAATAATATTCCCTTTCTGTCTGAGACTGACTGGAAGATAGCTAGGTAAGCTCTATCCATGTACATGTATATATATATATATATACTGGCTACCTACCTAGCTACCCTGGAGGCGACTCTCGACGATAGATGTTTGGACACACATCGTTATATATATATATATATATAGTAACGCAATGTACAATGAACATTGAACGTTTATAATTCGATACTGTACGCTACTAGGTTAGCCCTATTCAATGCAGGGATTGGCTATGGAACGTTTCTTGGAGGGCCACGCTTGGTCTGGTCCATCGGACTGGAAATAGCAATCAAGCTCGTGCTCGACCAGACTCGATCACCAAATTTTTACGTACTCAAGACAAGTGATGACCGCAGACTAAGCCCTACGACCCGCCGTATTGGGTTTGGTTCGATGGCATCTGCCGAATGGGGCTCAAAACCGTGACGATATCCGGGATTGGACGACGAGGGAGAGGTGCAAGGCTGTAGAATGTTCCCAAGACTGGTGTGCTTTTCCTTCGTTTTGTTTTCCAACTTATCGTGAGATTGTTCGGAGAAATATCTCCAACATTTCAGTGGAGTCGGGAGTTGAGGCGTGCCAAGACACGATTTAATCGAGCAATGAGAAATTCCTGATTGCGCGGCCCATTTCCCATTGGCGAAAGATAAGCCAACCAAGCTACTGAGCTAGCTTGTTCCACTATCATGACACTGCACCAGATTCCTCACCAGACATTCACCTGTCACGACTCGCTGCTATGGCTGAGCGTCGGCTCACCTACACTAGTGCTAATGTATTTCCCAAATGTGCGGAGAATTAGGTAGCAACTGTTGTCGAAATCGAACAACGTAATTTGCGGATAACGACTGGCCATATCCAGTTGATCCCGTCCCGTCTTATTGTTATTCGTCAGCATCAGAGATGTGAAGACGAGATCATTTCGTTGAGGTAATGCGCCCTGCCAGGAAATGAATGAATGCCTTAACATGGCACTAATATCTTTTCTTGCTCGTACCAGCTTAGGTTAGTACCTAGGCAAGGCGATCCTAATCCAAGGCAGATCAGATCCGAGGCATTACCAAGGGACGACAAGTCACCTTGAATCGGGCCTTAGGCCGGACTTAGGCCTCGCATGAAAAAAAGTTAGCGAGATACTTTGGAGTCCTTCGCTGCAATTACCCCTGCTACTCATGCATGCATGCGCTTGGTTAGGTAGGAACGGCAATTGGCCCCCTTCGATGGTCCAACGTGGGGAGACACGCCGAGGGATGACGGGAGGAATGAATGCAGGGTTGAATAGCTGTGTATACGGTAGGGTACAGAATCAGTACTATGTATATTGTGCATAATATTCCTTGAGGCTAGTATTGTGGTGGTGATTGGACACTTTCTCTATCCATCTATACGGTATGTACATCCATCTATCTATCCACTCAACACACGCACCAATGAGCGCTTTCGGTAGTGTTATTTGCATATTAGTTGTTCTTATGTTGTAACGCTGAAATCCGATGCTGAAATTTAGGCTTCTGAAGCTAAGTCGATAAGGCTTCAGCGGAGGCTACGGCTACGGTGATGAGAGAGGCCAGCGAATGCGGAAATTTTAGTATGTGTAACTAATATGTATAAATAAATAGAGATAGGGATTGTTCGGGTGGAAAGGCTGAAGGTCTGATTCGTTACAACAGGCCATTGCAAATAGAAATGAAGCCATGGGGCAATCTATTTCGTAACAAATATTCAACACCCCTGTACTCTCGAGGCTCGAGCTTCACTTAGCTCAAGTTCGGAAAGAGAGCACCGTTGGGCCATTCCAGGATGTTTTTCAGTTCCCACGATATAGTGTAGATAGCAGAATGGACAATTCGTTGGACTAGATGAGTGTGGTAAAGATAGATTGTAGAAAAGCAAAAGTTGAAACAAACCAGCAACCCGGCATAGAGGCTATTACCTTTGTGTTTATTTGATAGGCTAACGATAAAAAAAGGCAAGGCTTGCGTCATAGAGAGGTGGTGGAACTGTGCACTAAAGAGTAGTGTAGGTGTGTTGTAGCCGGGTCACAGTAGGGCGCTGCTGGGGTGCTGCCTAGGTAGGCTAGTGCTCTGTACACTAGCTCAGGTAGCTGTGGGTCATGCAGCAAAGCTGTGCAGAACCCCACAGCGGACCCCACGCCCTGTCTCTCGCCACGCCAAGTGCCAAGGCTCTTTTGGGTAGTCTTCTAGACCATCACCACAATTGTCTCAGTTACACCAGGTATTGAGATTTCATGCTTGCTCTTGATCGATGGAGGGTGACAATGTATCTATTGACTTGTGAGTTTCAAGATACGCGACGCCCGGGAAATGGTTGACATTGGCTCTGGTAAGCTCAATATCACACAACACAGCACTTCTTCATTCTTTCTTTCTTGTCCGTCTTCTGATGGTCGTTGATGAGTAGTGTATAGGTAGGTTTGTTTGTGATACCCTACACTACATCGAGTACGTATATTCATTCGGTAATGCTTTCACGTATATATCCTAGTTTAGTTGAAACGACGCTCCTTTAGGAATGCCGCCACGATTATTGCAAGGAACCATGAAGGAACCATGAGAAAACCATACGGCTGAACCGATATCGCTCCCATACACTAATGTACTAGAAAACGAATGAACGAGGCGATGGGTCTCACGAAACGCCACGACAATGCCCGACGACTTTGCACTAAACACTCCCTCCCCCCTGGTCATAGTTTATACTATAACTTCTGATTACCTTTTGTCAGATACTTTTGTCAAAACTATAGATTAGGCCGCCTAGCGTACGCTACGTCTCCCGATATGTTCGGTGGAATGACTCTAGCGGCTTACTTTTTCTAGCGTCGCTAGATGCGTAGAGCGCATTGGGGGTGTCGCATAAGCCAGCCATGAGCAATGAGCAGTGAGTTCCATTCTCCCGGTCCAGAGTAGTGCACGCTACATGACACTCTACATACACACAGTAGTACAATAGAGTTCCTAGTCCGTCTATGGCTTGCGTGGGACTTGGGACTTGGGACCGGCTTGAAATGTGTATTCGACTAACATGACCCCCGGGGAAATCTTATCTCACCCTGTCTGATTGGCTCCGACTATCCATGTCTTGCTTGTTATTGAAGATCCCCAATGGGGTCCCTGTCGTGCCTGTGGATGGGTATGCAGTACGGTTTGACCATGCAGTCTAGTTCGCTTCAGTAGTGTGGTTCGACCATTCATTTCGACGCCAAAAAGGTACCGAGTCTCTTGTTATATAGTCACTCCCGCATCGCCAGTCGCTCACATGTTAAAGTTCCTCTCTTTCTTTCCAATCCATCCGATATATTCTTTTATCTAGCCCAAGGCATTTAAATCCTAAATACTTTCTTATACCTTTTTCTCATTCATAATATTCGACCTTCCTTTTAGGATACCACACAAACAGACCGAGACCACGATTCCTCCGTAATATTTCACTCTACTCTCGACCATTGGACCTTGACCGAATAGAAGTCCGCGAATCGTAAACCCTTTCTAGAATTCCGTGCCGACGCCATGTCGTGGCAGCCTTCCTACTCATGGACGGGGGCTCCCACCACCTTCAATGGCACTAATGCTGAGACCGGAGGGGATTCTCGTAAGTTTTAAGCACTCGTAATTTCTAGGGTGTCATTGGGCATGTGATACCAAGGAACAAGAGTGGCTAGCCATAGGCTCAACTTCTACATAGGCACCGAGAATTTAAACCAATGGTATCAACCGGGAGACCAAGCCTTCATTCTCGTTTCAGCGTGTATGGTACTGCTGATGGTACCGGGCATCGCGTTTCTATACTCAGGACTGTCACGAAGGAAATCTGCCCTGTCCCTTATATGGGTGGTCATGATGTCTTTCTCTGTCGTCATATTCCAGTGGTATTTCTGGGGTTATTCTCTCGCTTTCAGCACAACAGCGAAGAGCGGCTTCATCGGCGACCTACACCATTTTGGTCTCACTAATACGTTAGCTTTACCATCTCCGGGATCTCCGCTCATCCCGGAGCTTCTGTACTCCTTCTACCAGGTAAGCTCGTCGAATTCCCTATCGGAAGAACAAAATCGCATTCAAGCCTAATAAACCGCAAGATGAGTTTAAATAACTAACAATGTGATAGATGATGTTCTGTGGTGTCACTGCGGCCCTTGTAATTGGCGCCGTCGCCGAGCGCGGTCGTGTACTGCCCGCTATGGTTTTCGTATTCTTTTGGGCTACGATCGTCTACTGCCCGCTCGCGTGCTGGGTCTGGAACAGTCACGGATGGGCTTTCAACTATGGCGTGCTGGATTACGCAGGAGGTGGCCCAGTTGAGATTGGCTCGGGTATGTCAGCACTCGCGTACTCGTGGGTTCTCGGTCGCCGCCACGAGAGAATGATGCTCAACTTCCGACCTCATAACGTTTCTCTCGTCACACTCGGAACAGTTTTCCTCTGGTTCGGTTGGCTCGGCTTCAATGGTGGCTCTTCCTTTGGCGCGAACTTGCGTGCTACTATCGCCTGCTGGAACTCGTGCCTTACCGCCATGTTTGCCGCCATGACATGGTGTCTCCTCGATTTCCGCCTTGCTAAGAAGTGGTCTATGGTTGGTTGGTGTTCCGGTACTATTTCTGGCCTCGTCGCAGCCACTCCCGCGTCTGGTTTCATCCCTCCCTGGGCGTCTATCGTATTGGGCGTTGTAACGGGCGTTTGCTGCAACTTTGCCACTAAAGGTGAGCGACCTCTCAAATTAATTTTCAGAACGTCTTCTAATGCGTGATTTAGTCAAATTCGTTGTTGGAATCGACGACTCTCTTGATGTGTTCGCTGAACACGCAGTCGGCGGTATGGTAGGGCTAATCTTTAATGCCCTGTTTGGCGCCAACTACATTATTGGGTTGGATGGTGTGAACAACGGCTTATTCCCCGGTGGCTGGCTAGACCACCACTACCGACAACTATATATTCAAATCGCGTACATTGTGGCGACGACCGCATACTCATTCGTCGTTTCCGCCATTCTTGCGAAGCTAATCGACATGGTGCCCGGCCTACACCTTCGCGCTTCCGAGGAGGCCGAGCTCATGGGCATGGACGACGACCAACTCGGCGAGTTCGCGTATGACTACGTGGAGGTGCGCCGTGATTTCCTCGCCTGGACGCCGGCTAAGGAGGAACCCGTTGCCAACGGTCACCGCATCATACCCCAACACGGCATCGAGGAACATCAAAACTTGGCGAATACTGCCGGCCACTCGCCTCCGGCCTCCTCACGGCTCGAGGTCGAGCAAGAGAAGATAGGCGCATCTGTTCGTGCCCCAGCCAAGGAACAGGCTGCGGAAAGCGCAATTGAGAGCAGTGGTAACTCCAAACCAGCGTCGAGGGGCTCATCCTAAAATTCCTAATAGAATGGAAATAAGATACCGGTCCATCTTTTAAACTTTTATAATTTTTAGCCTATATATATTCCTTTTCTATACGGTTTGGAAAAGCTGTTTTCGATATATTTTACAGCCGGCGAAGGTATCTTTGGTGTTTTTTTATATTTGGACCCGTGAAGTAGACGGGGTATTGTGTTATTTATCATATGGGAGAGAAGGAGGATCATCTTACACGCGCAACAATACCCACATGTTATCTTACCTTTGCTCTCATTCCTGGAAGGTGGAATTCGATGGCGTTTTTGCCCGAGTTGAATAAAAAGACTCGTTCGCTAGAGTTATGACTTTCTTCGAGACTCCTTTCTCAACCCTCCTGTGACAGGCTCACTACTATGTCAATAGTGACTACAACGCTTGGGAAGGCTGTATAGACCTACGACATCGGACATCTTCTGGATCTTGCGACCACAGCGCTTCTATGCCGCCGAACAATTGTACCGATACAGAACACCACCAACGATCCATCATCGTAAGGGACCGATCACTGCACATAAATCGCCGCGCACGAGCTCAAAGGTCGGAGTCAACGGATACGGTTTAACTGTCACGCGCGCCCTCGGGTTTGATTTGGGAGATATTTCTGCAAAGGCTGTATGTTGTAAGCCAAAGGCCATGTATGCTAGGAAATAGCCTTCTCACGCTGTTGACCCTAGGGAGTCCGGAGTGGCAACACTCCCCTAGCGTTAAAAACACATACACACACACACAAACACTACTATGTCAATTAGAGATGTTGGCTTATTTACCTGTTTTCTAGCCCTAGAATCTCTGTATTATATTTTTATATAAAGATAAAACTACTACTAACTGCACCGTTTTAGTCCCAGCACCAAATCCAACTCTTGTTGAAACGTCCTTCAGAACTCAGGCTTCGATACAACGGATATAGATTCGTCAACGTCATCGAATAACGCCAAGACACACACCGTCATGTCTGAAGGTAGTATTGTGTGCGGCTGGATACTGCCTGGCATTCCATACTGTATACCTATACACCTCCAAGATCATAGATGCTAGCTCGATACAAAAACCAAGGTAAAACTAAGACTCAACCAAACTTTAGACACATTCAAAATCGCCAGTTAGCCAAAAGCCCTAGCAAAACTCTAGGTAGCCGCACAGGAGATTAAGCCACCTTTCCGAGGGGTTTCTATAAGGCTTGTGCTTGGCTTAGGCTCGATTAGGTACAATATAGGGTCTTGTACGAGGCTAACATTTATGATCTGGAGAAGGTGTAGGTACTAGTCAAACGGACATTGTTTTTCTTTAAACACTGTGAGATTTCTCTTATTATTGAGGATGAGGTACCTACATGCAGACACTGCCACACAATCAATAGCCACCGATATCAAGTTTCGATGTCCATCTTTTACTTTATTATCAATTTCCCCTCACTCAGAGCTTCTGATGTATTCGAATTCCCACCGCATATTTTCTTACTCGCTTTCAAGTGTATTCTATTATGGATCCTATCTCGCTAACTTCCATCATCACTGCCTCTTTGGGAGTCGCTGATGTTATTACGCGACTTAGTTATGGCTTAAAGCGACTCCAAGATGACTTTAGTGGTGCTCTTGATCATGTTGACAACATAATTCAACAGACTGGGACAGTCGATTTGGCTATTCGTGAGATATGCTTGCGTCTCGAAACAACCCCAGAAACATTCCCCCAATCCTTCGAGTCTCACCTGACCGATTCTACGACCGCGATTCGTAAAATCATCGAACAACTAGAGCTTCACGCTCAAGCGGTAAAAGATGGAGCGAAAGACTCACAAGCTAAAGGTAGAATTATTCACATTCGGCATGCTGCTAAAGTCCAACAATGGGGAGCAAGCCTCGCTGCTCAGATCCAGGCTCTGTCACTCCTCCTTCAAGTTGCCCAACTGTAAGTATACACATGTGAGTGAAGCAATTACTACGTGCCAACTCTGAGTAGAAGATCAAGTGGCGAGAGGATGTCAGTCTTGGAACAAGAATCTAGTAAAAAACTATTTGAGAGAGCATCGTCCATGTCGGCAAAACACGAGAACTCTCCATGCAATCTATCGACCGGACGTTCGTGCTCTATAGAGATCCAAAACTTCGTCTTCGACTCAACACTCCTCGAAACAAAGGTCTATCGGCGCGCATGCGAGTCTCTATGGAGACGTGAAATCACGCAAAATGTAGTGGATACCAGCGGTAATACTTCAGTGCCCGCTTCATTGGTGTCATCCAACGACGCCATCGCTAGTCAAACAGACGCCCCAGACCCCGAACCCCCAGACCCTAGCAACGCGCCTGGTCACGAACTCTTTTCTTCTTTCTCAAAGCGCCACGATGCAAGCCAGCGAGAGTATCTCGCACCAAATGATTCTAATCAAGAAACCGTTTCTATCAGCGCCGGTCTAAGATTACGGAGAACCTCATTGCCCACACCAACCATTACTGCGGTTTCGTCCTCTATACACGCGAATGAGGTAGCAGCGGCTGCCACGATGCCGTCGACTGCAGGGCGAAGGGGACATTTTGACTGTCAGAAATCTAGCCCTGACGGCACGCCCGATGACATGGACGTATCATGTCAGGAATATGAGAGGGGGTTTCGGCCTATAACACAGAAGAATAAAGAGTTAGAATCACCAATGAACTTGGGTCCGTCCGTTCAACCCCATCAGAACATGTTAGAGACCTCAATGACGTATACAACCACCTCGTCCTCTTCAACTGGACCTGATACGTCCGCTACCGGGAACTCGTCATCTACGCAAAAAACCGGCGCAACAGTAGCCACGACAGTACCATCTATATCGGACTCCAAGGCTTCTCACAGTATACAGTCTGAGGCCAACTCAAGCCTGGGCATGTCGGTGGTAACGGTTAATGTAGAGCAGGTCGGAAGTGATTATGTTGACCTTGCCGTTCATGAAGTTTCTCGCCACTACGATATCGTGCGCGATTCCATTGCCAGAATTCGTGACAATATCCTCATAGCTGGCGGCATCGACCCCGTGGCATACTGTGGTCATCTGGTCAGCTGCACAATCGAGACTTGCGGTGAAGCAGTGCACAAGTTTCCCTTTACCGCAGCATTTCTAGCGGCCGCACTCGAAAAGATGGAGGAGGGTCTGTACTCCTCTATTGACATTCTTGCGCAATTCTCGATGCCTTATCTGCAAAACACTAGTGACGTTGCGGCGCAAACGATAACAAGCAAGCATGAAATTAAGGAGCGCAATGTACACAAATCCGTTGGCACCGTATTGAAGCCGACAGTCAAGACGAAGGGTGGCGTGCCACATTTCATTTTTGGCAAAAATTATCATATGTCAATACCCCGAAAGAATCCAGTGGCCAGAGGTGGTTACAGCCATATTTTCAAGGCCCAGATCTATCTAGGCCAGTATGGTTTCGTTCGTAAGCCCATGATGGCCGCGATCAAGAAGCTTCACAGCACCGACTATAATGCCTTCAAAAGAGAAGCGCATATATTGCGCCACTTCTCTAGACAGAGCGAAACGTCCCTTATCATTCGCTTACTCGCAACCTTCGAGTACGAGGGCTATTATCATTTGGTTTTTCCTTGGGCGTCTGGAAACCTATTAGAATACTGGAGAGATCATGATCCGTACACCAAGTTGCCTAAGAATAATCTTCATAGCAGTATCGGCAATATACACGCGATGCTGCACCAATGTGCTGGAATAGCAAGTGCAGTAACCCAGATACACAGCGTCCTGAACAAGCCAGCACTAAGCATATGTGCGTCGAGCACTCGGTCTCAGCGACGCTTTGGGCGACATGGAGATTTAAAACCTGGAAATATTCTCTATTTTGTGTCGAAAACCGGACCTAGTAAATTGGTGATTGCAGACATGGGGATTGCGCAGTTTCATGACTCTTCGCAAATACGGACAAGTTCGATCCCAAGACCATCCTGCACCCCTACATACCGGGCCCCAGAATACGATCTCTTATCAACAGGCGTGAAAACAACTTCCGCATATGACGTATGGTCCATGGGCTGCATATTCTTGGAGTTCACAATCTGGCTCTTGACCGGAGATGCGCGAAGGCGAGCATTTGGGTGTAATAGATCGACTTACGACAAAGATGGTGCCTTTTTCATCACTCGTGATGGAGAACTTGCGATCAACCCAGCTGTGGATGACGAACTCAATGCACTGGATGTTATATCTGCGAGTTTTACACCAATCCTACACGGAACCATCGTACCGTTCCTTGAGATAATAAAGTCTTGCCTCGAAATCGAGGACGACAAGCGTCCAACAGCCGAATCATTGAGCAAACAGCTACAGAGCTTGCAGAATGGTGCCAGTTTGATGAAGGTCTCCCTCCAGGAGGTCAAGATAGCACCCACACTCGACCTCCATACTGATGTTATAATACCCATCGCCATCTGCTGGCATAGTGTGAGCCGGATGATGGCCTATCTAGAGGAGGTCAAGGTCTTCACAACAGAAGGCCACACAGTCAACCCCACTATCTATTCCAGAGAGTTCTTGAAAGACCTCTTGAATGCAGTGAAGAACGTGGGAAGAACTCCTAGAGGCCGTATCGTGGGGAGACAGCCCCCTGGCTCAGTATCATCAAAGGTTGTAGACCATCGCCGGACATTGCTATCACACGCAGTAGAAAGGCCACAAAGTTCCCTCCACTTCGCTACACGATTTAACTACTTATTATTCCTTTTGGATTACATCCGAAGCTGAAGTATATACGGTAGTAGAATCACTCTTCTATTTTTCGTTGGCGGCGTAATTAGGTCGTTCTTTCTCGTTGTTTCCTACAGTTTATTTATTAACATTAGGTTACGTCTCGAATCAATTGCCAAGATTGAAGTTATTACGAGTTGCAATATATATCAAGAGCCGACAGCTGTTTACAACTAGGGATCGCTTCTCGATCTCTCTGCATTGGCCTCTATTCAGATCTGTTCATTCTAGCCTATTGGTGCGTGTCGTCTAGCATTAGGCTAGTTATTAGGCGTATGCGCATCGCTATTGGTTATTTTACCTCAATAGTATATTCTTCCCTACATATAGTCTTCCGTTCCTGCCTGTCGCTCGTGAACAAAGTGGCTCTTCATATGTACGAGAAATTTGTAATTAGTCGGATAGTGTTTTTCCTGATCACTCACAGTCAATTGATCATGCCTACATCGAGGTCTCCGTGTGTCACAATCGACTGTCACGATCTCTAGAGACAAGGGGAGTCTTTGTATATGGCAGTAGCATAGCTACGAGGATATTCTAGAAGTCTCGTGCCTCAACAAGTGTCATATTTTACTCCCCATGTTAGCAGTCCTGACACCGTGTGATGAGTCAGAAATTGTAAGTTCGTGAAGCTACCCGTGACTCAAAAGCATTGCTAGTTATGCAGCTCACTATCGCTTTGACGCTACCTCATATTAAAGTTACATAAAAATTTGGCTAGATATGAATCCTCGACATTATTTTCCCTTGTGAAACCTAGCTTAAGCTTCCCTGTGGGTGTATGTCTCGTGGAAGCCCCGATGGTCGCCTTTTAGAGAGACACTATCACGATGCCACACTTTTGGCAGCGTGCTTATAATCAAGGGTTATGTTAGAGGAGCTAAACACTCGCGCGGCGACATCAATCATAACCAATATTCATAGTTGGCCGGTTCTGACAGGCACGAAGTTTGGACCGTAGAGTGTGGACCTCAGCATCAAGAACAAATCTCAGATGCTTCACTTTTCAGATAAATCTTGAAAGGATACAAAATCACCCGTCTGGGCGCTTTCTATCTGAAGCTTAGCATTTTGATCAACATAGATATACGATGCCTTAGTATTAATATCACGTAACAGAAAGACAAGGAACAAGAGTCTGCCATGCGGGTTCTTGCACCCTATGTGCAGGCCATGCAAGGTACGCCGTCTTGCATAGCATTGTATTACTAGTAGTTAGACCGAGTCAGGGATGAACTAGATAGTTGGTACACGGGAGAGTGTGTATGAGAGCCGGCCAGTCGTGGATAGGCTCGGCGAAACAAGGTAAGACAAGGTGAGGTAAGGCGGGTAGTAGACGATACGCATAGTAGGAGATGCATAAAGCGGCATACTATATTGAGGGGTAAAGTGGTCGGATGAGATAGCTCACTGGATAAACTTGCATCCGTTCGTATCTTTAAACCGGCCTGTTATATCTCTGCTGCTACAACGCGGCTCGTATTCCTTGCATTCGCAGATTCGAATTTGTCCGGGTTAGTCCCGCATGACTGGCATCAGGTTTTTCACTGTTTGGTGGTTGTCTTGGGGTGAGGTGTCTTGTTGCCTCCTCCATGCCTGCCTGCTTATCATTCGGCCCTTGTCATCATCGATATTGTTCCATCTGTCCGTGCGTTCGCTGTGCAGTCGATCATTCTGCCCTGTGGCAAGATTAGATGAGATTATAGATGGGGATAGATAAAGATTTCTTTGGGATGAGATGGGACGGAGGATTACTTTGAAGCCGCATCGACATCGGATGAGATCTCCCTCCGCGTCTCAAGAGATTCGAGAATGATATTTAGATAGAGATGAGATGAGACTTCTAAGTGTAGATCCGGGGATCCGGCACTGAGTAACTATGTTTTTTCAATAGAGTGCATAAGATATTGCAAGCTCGGTATCACGTAGAGTATTGAAGCACGGTACGGTGATGAAGGAATCCGTGTCCTCATTCTATGGTTTTCCGAGAAGAAAGCTTATTGATACCGGAGTTAAGTTAGATACACCAAAATCTTAAGGTTTACCTATCTTATCTTGGAGGTTTCTCGTATCTTGGCTCCTTCCACGTGCCGTGTTGTGTTTGGGGGATGTTCGTCTGATTTGCGCTTAGTTCATCAGCCGCTCATCCCAGACACAGATACTCGAGAATCGTTTCGAAAGCAACCCCTTATTCGAAATGGGGAATAGTCATTATATTTACGAGTGAGAAAAAGTGATATTGCCATGCTTAGCGTTAAGGTACTCTAGCGTATCGTAAAATTGAATCGCCATCTACGAGGGCTGATACCTGGGTAGCTGGGTGAGATGACATTGCGAGGCTTTATTTTGGATATCGAGTTTACGTCTTACTCTCTTGCTATCAAGTCTATCTAGGCAACCCTTAAGTTTGGGGCAAAAGGGAGGACTTCGTGGAAGAACTATCATACCCTCTTTCTGAATTCGGGTGAACATATGAGTCTTACTCATAGGAGAAAGAGCTGAGACTGAAATCTGAACATTTCCACAGAGCATAAATAAAGCACGTACAGCCAGTCGCCACTTTAAGTTTGCACTGTAATATGTTCGGTCGTGACCTAGCCTTAAAGATAGTGTGGCGGAAAGTGCTTACCCGTTGCGCGTGACGAAAGAAAAAAATTACTCCACGTTAGTGATCACGGACGCATGGATTGAACTATCAAATGAGGTCTTAATAGATGTAGTATAATGGGAACTAGAGGCGTATGGCCGAGGCCACATGAGATAGGACTTTCGGGACTTCTACACCTACATGTTCCGTCGAGCGTCGGTGGTGGTCTGATACACGAATCTACTATACTGAACTAAAAGGCAAGGTGAGCAAGAGTGGCAAGTTGCCTTTTGTCGTAGAAGTTATATTGCAGTGCGTTGATCTCTGCAGCAGTGGTCCCCATCATACGATATAGCAGTGTGATATGATAGTTGAGTTATGCGGGGGAACGAACACCTCGAAGCAATGGCGTGGCGATATTACGTAGTCCGTTAGAAGACTAGTTTAGTTCCAATCACTATTATGGTTTGGTAAAGACCGAGGGCATGAAGTATCAAGCTGTAGACATTTATCGCCGTCGATCCGGGGTCGCCACAGTTCAGATGGCCTTCGAATAGCGCGGGGTTTGATCTTCGGCTGTCAACACCCCCAGCCGATCCTCGATTCTTGGGTGGCCTCGACTTTTGACTAATATAACAGGATGTAGAGGTTGCATTGGCTGGGTATCGATTTAGACGCAGGAATACGACCCAAGGATGTTAATCATGCCTACAATAGGACATAATATGTAGTGCAATAGGCAGCTTCATGGATGCCCGTAACCAGTTTGTGTTGACGGAAGCTGAAGCATGTCTTGATGTATTCAGAAGGAGGGACATATAGTTAGTTGCATAAACAGTCTCTCAGGAACACGGCAGTTGACGGCATTTTTCTGATGTGACTAAAGACCCTGACCCAGAGATCTCTGGTTCTCATAAGCTACTGTACCCCAGATCTTTGGTAGACTGCCGAGCGAACCCCTGTTGCCTTGGGGGCATGTCTGATCTGGAAGGCAACCCGTCGTTCCAGAGTATCATCGAAGCTTATACGTCGCGCCCGGCATTCAGCCCGAAAGGACGCGCTTTCTGTGATAGCTTGGATGGCATACACGTCCTCCGTACATACACGTGGAAAACGTGAAGGTTTTCTTCTGCCTTACCCACTCTGTCTTTACCGAATGAAACATCGGGACTTTCTTAAGCATCGTGGAGGACGCAAGCCACTAACATCCTTGCTGCATTACTGAGTTTGACGTCAAAATAACTGAAGAGGCATCGGTACATGAAATACTCCCTTTTACTATCTATAATGTGGGCTGCACAGTAATGGAGAAGCAGATACTCTAACTGGTAGTAAAACTCCACAAACAGGTTGCCCTCGGAGGCATGAGACGCGCACGCATACCTCTATGTTTCAGACTTTGGGACCTAGTGATACTGCATCCAGATATTAAGTCCTCATTAAGGCTGTGTGTATTATGTCTGATCGGACTTAATTTTTTGGCGCCTCGGTAGTTGTTAAATGTCCTTGTTCCACCATTCTGGAGAGGTGGCTCCGCGGGATGGCGCACTTAGATCCGAATCTACGGTTGCGCCGTAGAGAAGCGGAAATTTACCAGGTTGCATTATGAAGGTATAGAGAAAAACAATATACTTCTCTTTCAAAGGCCTGTCCGTAGAGCCGACGATGTCTGCTCGGTGGGTATGGTGTCAAGAAGGTGAACAAGTTGCAGTTGGGATTATGGAGATGCTTATACGCATGACGTGCTCCTGAACCTGGTGTAGTAGAAGCGTGACCGTTTCATCAGGTGGCGTAAACAGGTACGGATGGCACCTCACTACCAGGTACTTTCTCAGGCGTGAACGCTGCTCTTGTGAGGCCAATGACACTCGTTGCTTTCTCGTTCCTGCGCTCCCACCACAGCGCACACCACGATTTGAGTGCTGTTCGGCGGCTAGCGGCAAGCAAGCCTTATGGTTGGCTTGTCACTGGGAAAGGTGTTGATTTCAGTGATTGGGTGGTGGGTTAGTAAATATCTGACCGAGCCGGTGGTGGACTCACGGTCCAGATTTCCGTTGTCGGGATAGCGGCTTACACTGTAACGTCAAAGTCTGAGCGCACCCTATAATGCTTAGAATATGAAGCAGGACTCTTAGTGCAGTAGTGTATGCGACCGGGTTAAGCATTAGTGTACTCAGCAAGAGGCGTATTTCTCAACATGGCCGGCTAGGGCTGGAATACCTCTATTATCTAAATCGGTATTGATTTAATTTATTAGGTAATATCAACAAGAATTAGTGCAAATAGTCATATGACAGGTGTTGGGAGTCATTCACAACTACTTGCTTAAACTATAGCTGTATTGGGCGAGGCTCACTCAGCCCCTTCGTGCTCACAGCTCCATGGGGCAAAGTGCAAAAGTGCCACCGGGCAAAAGTGCCATACCTACGCTAGTAGCGATGGTGTCCTAGTACTAAGTAGTGTAGGCTTCAAAGTGGTAATCGACTGCTGGGCTGAAGGAAACTAAGTAGCTGGTTGCCTATCGTTAGACATTTCGGCTTCTGATTTGCATCTAAGTGCTATTAAGCTGAGAGACGGCTGTCGTCGTTTCTCTCTTCCTGTTGCTATCGTATAGTGTTGTATTAGAAAAGAGCCTCTGTTTATCTCCGATCGTTTCGTTTTCCTCTTTTTTTTTCTCTCTAGAAGATCGACATTAACGGCCTTGAAAGCTGAAGAAATCCCGTTAGCTGCTCGCACCTCGGCTGTCTATTAATTACCGATCTCATAAGAGCCATAAAACTTTGATGAGGTTTATTGCATGCGTTGGCGGAGGATTGGATGACGGGTAGCTCCATCTCACCGAGTACGGAGACTGGCACCGCCGTTAAGCTCTTTAGCGGTCGGCAGTTGAAATAGCAGGTAGGAACTAGAAGGGCTTGAATGCATCGAAGTGGGATTCAAAGCCAGTGTGCACCAAAACTTGAAATCTAATTCTATATCCCGTGGTGTTAATCATGGTCGTAAGAGCTCATTCGAGGGGCAATTGTTGGGTGCCTGATGTATGTCTTGGTTCCTGATTCGCTGTTCGTAAGTGACGAATAGGAATCCTTTGCGAGAACTGATCGGTGAAGTTTGGTACAGAAAGGAAGTTCGGTCCGACCACCGGCTCCTTTCGGCGATATCAGATCTTTTCCCCAGCTTCTGTACTACGATACCTGCCTGCAATGTGCTTTGATTGTTCTCTAGGCATCGTTCGCTTCGTTCGCTTCGTTCGCATGATATCATTTGACTTGCACGAACGGCGTCTGCTTCCACTTCATTTATCTCTACTTACATTCACTAGTTAACCAATCGAGAAACGCGCGAGAGCGACTTCATGCCCTATCATATTTCCCCATGGGCCTATCCCCCACACTCTAACAGGTTAGGTAATAGGGCGATCATACCCTTATTGACTACTAGACTATCGCAGTAGCTAAGCGACATCCGAATGGGACAACTTTTAATAAATGATTCCCTCGGAGAAAAAAAAATCATCAATACGCTTTAGCTAAGAGTAGCTGCATCCCCTTGATCAAGGTATTCGTCTTGTTTTTTTGCGTCTAGAAGCTTCGTGTACCCAATCATCCATCTCTCAAGACGACTAGATCGGTCAAATATCTGTGAAATGAGCACATTATGAAATCTACGTTGAGGACAGCTTGACCAGTTTTTATCTACCTATAATACTAGTGTGTTATGAGATACCACAGGCCCGTCTTACCTGAATGCTACGGCCCCATGACGGTAGATCGAATACAACGGTCTCGCATACCCTCCCCAAAAAACAGAGCAGAGTGCCATTTCTGCATGCAGGAAACAGTTAATCGATGTGATGCATATGCATATATGCAAGCGCCATATGGTGAGCCTGCATGCGCCTGAGGGGTTAGCTAGCGAAAAGGACGCTGGAGGGCGGAGAAGCCTGTGAGGGGCTCCTGGCCCTTAACCTCTGAGTAACTATCTACATACATACATAGTAGAGATGATATGCCAAATAAGAAGTAGAGATGACGCTTATGGAAGGTAATCGTCGGTCCGTCTTGGCAATATTCAAAAAATTAGCAGTCGTGATACCAACCTACATAAGTAGCATAAAGGGTATTACCCCGAAACTCACTTACGAGTCACAAGGGAATTGCATAATGCATAAAAGTTTGTTGTAATAATGCGCATGAAACCGGTGTAACTAATACTTCACAACGATGCTCGATTCTGAAAGCATATGGGCTTAACTCAGCTTGGGGGGGGGGGGGGGGGTTTGAACCCTACCTACACGCAACTGGTTCTGTTAAAAAGATACGCATAGGAGCCCATTCGGAACTGAACGTGATGCTATAATATACTGGTCATATTGCCATTCACTCAATACTTCATCTATAACTTAAATTAACGCGTCGAAATTTGACGTGATCTTTACATGATATATATGTCTTGCTTGTGTGTGTGCTGTGGGTCAGAACACCATGAGCCTCGCTCATAAGCTCGGAGACGATCTCACGACTACTTGTGAAACATCGATCTCCCCCGCAAGCAAGAAACTCGCGCGAGAGTCGGAACTAATACTATAAATTATAAGTTACATGTCGACAATTTCGTGACAGGCATCCTCAAACTCGTTCAAAATGAGATCAGTCCGCACCTCGGGCAGTAGCTCGGGTGCTGTTCGGGCACTCTGCGCGAGGATTGCTGATGTGTAGACCTCTAGTAGACCTCTAATGCAAAGATGCTAGCTAGTGTCAGCGTTCTCTGCTCGACAACTACTACTTAGGTTAGTGGACTCCGCATATTATCACCGCATAGTATCGAACCCCGCCGAGGCCAGTATCAAAGTAAAGACGACCCGGAATATGCCTTGAGATACTGAATTATCGGTGTTTGCTAAAATAGGTACCTGCTTTCTCTCAAGCTCTAAACTACCGAAAGCGAAAGGTGACTATCTGCCAAGACTTACTGGGTTGTATCGATCGCCATGGGTGGCACGGATCCGCTGGAAAAGCTGGGGGATAAGTAATTCTTTTCCTCCTCTGACATCTTTGCCCCCATAATATATTGGCACTCCGTCGACCGATCCGGACGATGAAGGCCCTTTTCGTCTCCGGTTTTTCTAACCTTGACAGCCGTGACACCTGCGGGTTGTCGTATGTGAATGGCATACTTCTAGACATCGGCCTTGCTGACGCTAGAATAGTCTAAACTCTTAGCTCCTAGGCTAAGCACACTTGGCTCTCTACAAGCAAAGCATGGCCAGCTATTTTCCGGCGTTCGTAGTACTGACTCGTGCGCGTGAATTATAGACTAACTACAAGATAACTATCGTTAGTTACCCCAGACCTGTTCTCTACACGAAATATAGAGAGACTTGTTGAGATAGGTTCTTCTAGCATACAGCACATATGCCTATACTGAGTCCTGTTAACGCCGTCTTGAGTGGTGGGTCGTCGTACTATAATGCCCAGCCGATGTGAGCGCCTGGAATGCCCACCTCTCTCGTCTACTACTCCTTGCCCGCTTCCTCCGAGCCACTCAGATCCTTGTCTCTGGCTGTTCTCTAGTCACGAAGCGGGCCATATAACAAGCAAGACCGAGAAGCGGTTCCCCCCAGAATGACCGTTCTTGAAACGCTACCAAACTTCTGGCCTCTCGCCCCAACCAGTTAGTGGCTTCACTTGCCACAACACTGTGCCGTCGTCGTATATTAAGCACAATATATACTTACTCTGTCTCTTTATATTGCCCTGGCAAGAGAGGGACTCCCCTTCGCCAATCGAAGCAGTTTGGAGAAGGCTAGTAACCCCTTCTTTACATGCATGCCAAGCCCACGGAATTGAAGTGGTCGTTAGAAGAGTGGACTACCTAGACCTAGGACATCGCTTTGATCAGATCGGATATTTCTGGTCTTCCCTTGGCCCATCGTCCCTCCGAACATTCTAGTGATCCCTGGCATTAACTTGGTCACTATTATTACAACTTCGGGAGAGGCTACTGGGGTTTCAGTCACAGATGCTCTCGGAACGTGGCAGATTAGCACACCAATTTCTTGACTGGATGAGTTGTCAAACCCCTGGATATCGCCCATCACTCATTTGCGCTCCTACATGCCAACCCCGCTACCCGTCTGGGATCCTACGTATCTTGTATTCTGCATGAGAATTGTGCCGTCCGACCAAAATCGTGCTGATCATTTTCTCTGCTTGCTGCTCTGAGTTCATCATGCAGATCACCCTATCATCATGCTCATGCTGCTAGTTACATTATTACAAGAGGGTGTCGGTCCGTTCCTTAGCCAAGCCATTGTCTGGGGGCAACTATAGTCAAAGCGAAGGCAAAAATTTATACCTGCTATCCCGTGGAGCATATAGCTCTACCCATCGCGCATCTTCTCGGCTTAGCCGAGACTTTTACGCACTCTGGATGCACTCACACTTCACCCAACTGCTCGCACTCGTTTGAAGTTTGCAACTTTCTGCGATGGTCATTAATTAGATAATTACATTGGACAACAACCACAACAACTCTCTTCCTAGATCGTTACGATAATCAGACTACTCGAAAATGCTGTCGAACCCGCTCCAGCGCTTCTCGCCGTATCATTCGATACCGTCGAACGCTATATTGTCCAATAATCACGTTCCTGGAAGCCACCTACACGCAGCTGGCATAGAAACCTTTGGACATGGGCCTCAATACACTCTCCAGCACCTTCAGCAACATGTCGGCATACACGCTCCCCATCTCACAAGAGCGCCTCAACAGAAACACCGCCAACACCCATATGGCGGGCCTGGAACGAGAGCAACGGGGTCTTCCGGACCTATAAGGAGAAGGATTAGTAGAGCCTGCGACCAATGCAACCAGCTAAGGACCAAATGTGATGGGCAGCACCCATGCGCTCACTGTATAGGTAGGGCTGTACTACTTGTTTTGATACTGAGGGATCCGATCATAGCTAATAGCTAGTAGAATTTGGACTTGGGTGCGAGTATATTCGTGAACGGAAAAAGCGTGGAAAGGCATCACGGAAAGACCTCGCCCAACAAGCGGCAGCACAAGCCGCGGCGGCGGCAGGCCAAAACGGCCAAAAATCACCCGAGCACGACGACAATGGATCGAGCACCGAAGGCCGAGCAGAAGATGCTGCTTCCGCTAAACAGGAACAGTCAAATGCTTCGTCCGATAAAGCCATGGCCGAGATTGACGAGGATGGTTTGGAGCGCAGTCAGAGGACGGGTAGCCTTGACAGCTTGACAGAATTCGGCTCTCACCAGGCTAACCTAGCTAACAACCCCCTGAGTTTGGATAGAGAACATATGGAGAG
Source organism: Xylaria digitata (assembly GCA_022495195.1). Classification (NCBI taxonomy): domain Eukaryota; kingdom Fungi; phylum Ascomycota; class Sordariomycetes; order Xylariales; family Xylariaceae; genus Xylaria; species Xylaria digitata. The sequence goes on from MU377021.1 coordinate 132,358, forward strand.
CCCGGCACCACTCGATTTCAACGGATACGGAAATATTCATAACCCATTTGACAGGCAAACGATTAGCCAGCTAATGGGCGGCCCGTCACACGGGGCTTACGGAGCTAGTCAAGGACTATCCAACTATCCTGACTTACCGTATTCTCTACAGGCCCACAGTCCAACCGGATACTCTACAAATGCTTCAGCAGCATTCCGCATGGAACCTAGTCCAATGGGTGCATACCCGCTTGGTGGCGATGCTGGTTCGCCCGGGTGGATGAACATGAATTCACCACCACCTCAGTACCAAACACATATCCCCCAAAATGCATACCACCAACAGCTCAGATATCCTGTGCTGAACCCGCTAGTACCGCATCTGAGCAACATCATCCCCGTTTCCCTCGCCTGCGATTTGATCGATCTATACTTCTCGAGTTCCTCATCAGCTCATGCTCATCCGATGTCGCCATACGTCCTTGGATTCATCTTTAGAAAACGATCATTCCTGCATCCAAGCAAACCACGACACTGCCAGCCAGCTTTATTAGCGAGTATGCTTTGGGTAGCTGCACAGACGAGCGACGCACCCTTTTTGACCCAGGTCCCGTCGGCCAGAGGCAAGATTTGCCAGAAGTTGCTCGAGCTAACCGTCAACTTACTGAAGCCCTTGATCCACACATCATCTGGCGATACCTCGCCATTGTCCAGCCCTGCCATGGATGGCGTCTCTCTGGGCGGCCTCGGGGTAAACCTTCCCGGTTCCATGAACATTGAAAACATGACCGGAGCAGATCCGGGAACTTTCGGGGCCGCTGGGTCTCTAGACGATGTCGTCACGTACATACACCTGGCCACAGTCGTCTCGGCTAGCGAGTATAAGGGGGCCAGCATGCGGTGGTGGAATGCAGCATGGTCTCTCGCTAGAGAGCTGAAGCTTGGCCGAGAGTTGCCTCTAAATCCACCCACCATGACTCAGGACGTAAACGAAGTCGAAAATGGCGGTGACGTGTCGGCAGAGCTCGAGAGCGAAGGCAATAACGGCACTATTAGCGAAGAGGAACGCGAAGAACGGAGGCGGATATGGTGGCTCGTCTATGTCATGGATCGCCACTTGGCCCTCTGTTACAACAGGCCTCTTTCTCTGCTCGACATAGAGTGCGAGGGTCTGCTCCAGCCCATGGATGACACGGAGTGGCAGAACGGAAACTTCGGCTCATTCGCGACAGATCCCGCCTTAGGTGACGAATTAACTGAAGAGGGTACCCGAGCCCGCGGGCCTCAGTTCAAATGCACTGGTCACAGCATCTTCGGCTATTTTCTGCCCCTGATGACCATCCTGGGCGAGATTGTCGACCTCCATCACGCCCGCAACCACCCGCGATTCGGCGTCGGCTTCCGCCCGGCTCGCGAGTGGGATGACCAGCAGGCCGAGATCGTCAAGCACCTCGAAACATACGAGGAGAGTCTCAAGAACTTTGAGCAGCGCCACTTCAACGCGAGCTCCGAGGACAAGAACGAGCAGTCGGCGACGCTCGAGATGCCGTCCGAACTGGACCACCTCGACTCGTCGTCCGTGCGTTCCGTGCACACCAACACGTCGCGGATGACGGAATCCGACATCCAAACCCGCATCGTCGTGTCCTACGGCACGCACGTAATGCATGTGCTGCACATCCTGCTCTCAAGCAAGTGGGACCCCATCAACCTCCTGGATGACAACGACCTGTGGATCTCGTCCCAGAGCTTCATCACCGCCACCGGTCACGCCGTGTCGGCCGCCGAGGCGATCAGCAACATCCTCGAGTACGACCCGGGCCTTGAGTTCATGCCCTTCTTCTACGGCATCTACCTCCTTCAGGGTTCATTCCTACTCCTCCTCATCGCCGACAAGCTCCAGGGCGAGGCCTCCGCTAGTGTCGTGCGCGCCTGCGAGACTATCATCCGCGCACATGAGGCCTGCGTCGTCACGCTGAATACCGAATACCAGGTATGTCCAACCCATCTTTCCCTCCCCAACGCACACACCCGACTAACATGTTTTCCACAGCGTAATTTCAGCAGAGTCATGCGCAGCGCCCTCGCGCAGGTCCGCGGCCGCGTGCCCGAGGATATCGGCGAGCAGCACCAGCGGCGCCGCGAGTTGTTGGCCTTGTACCGCTGGACTGGCGACGGTAGTGGCCTTGCCCTTTGATAACGACCCGTGATGCTTTTTTATTTTATTTCTTCCCGACTTCTAATTGCTCTCTATCTCTCTTCATCGTCATAAATACCTCTTTCCCTACTTTGATAAGATGGCGTCAAATCGATTTTTTTGAAATTTCACGCTTCGGTGTCCGGGTCAGGGTTTGAGGGGTTCTGGGGGGGGCTTATCAAAAACACGGGGACGGGTTTTGCGGTGGCCTAGCCTTGTTTTTATACTTTATATCCGGCGATTGATTTGGGGTAAAGACAAAGTCTGGCAAGGAGTATGAGTTATTGATGCGTGCGTGCGTGCTTGTTTTTGTTTCGATTTTGCTTTTCCCCGTTCCTGGGTTGTTGGTTTGGTTTTTGAGTAAAATTCAATATTTTGGTTGATGGGCGAGCGTTAACGATGAATTGGACGAAGTTGTAAATATAACCGAGATGTCATTGTGCTAAGATTCTTGTCACTCCTTTTTCAAGTTCGACTTACTCGAGTTGCACAAGCTCGAGGACTAGAAAGATCCCCCAAGCTAAATAAATATATAAGTCAAGGAAAATATTCAAAATAAATTATCTCGGGAAATCATTCGCCAGAACCAGTGTCTTGAAGCCCAACGATATATGCTACACTACGAGTTGCATGCCCCATATAGGTAAGTATTTGTCAACTCAGCATTCAGGCTCTTTTCGAGAAGCTTACCGAAAGGCAACCCTACCAGGGACCTGGGTACCAAGCACCAGAAAAAGAGAGACAAGAAACTTGGCAGCCGGCCAATAGCACGGGAGGTAATGGGGCCTAGTTTACGTCGTATGCTGTTGCCGTTTATTTTCCACCAAAGACATTCGCCCCGGTGGTAGGCAGTCGATGTAACGGCCCTCACCCCTCACGTCGGAATATTACCAATGCTTTTTCAGCAAAAGAAATCGCGACGTCTTTTGCCTCTGGATGACCACGTAAGCCGGGTAGAGGTTACATAAATGGCTTCCGGGGTGTGTCTACTCGGGGAGACCTGAATATGTGCGTTTACGGAATGGGCGGCGCTTGTCGCACCGCCGAAAAGGACCGAGGCTGGCTGTTTCTTGCCTTCTATTTGATCATGGGCTATCTGCACAAGAGGCCTGATAGATTAATTATGATATTTGTTCCCGGGAAATATATCACTTGATTATGGGCTCCGAAGAATATCGGAAATCTATGCTGTCATGGTCCCCGGGTTTCTATTGCGGGAGGACCTTTGGTGACCACGATATATCTCAATCTTTTAATGACTCAACCGAATTTTTTTTTTTTCAACAGATTATTATTTTTCTTTTTCTTCCTTCTCTTTTATTCGCCGCATATAAGCAGAGTCACGCGGGTAAGAAAAAAGCTATGTTACCGTGTTGAATGTATCGTGCCAGATTGTTGGGGCGAGACGTTGGTAGAGAAATACAGTCAGAACTGAGCGATAGCAACGTTACCTATCAAAACGAATACGAATGCAGGGTGCTTATTAAGTTATATACACCATATCAGTTATACTCGAGATGATAATCGCATTTGAGACATCGTGGTAGAAAGTCAAGCAAGCTGGGCTGAAGGCACTTTTTCATGACTAACGCATTATATATGAAGTCTATATTTAGGTCTACATTTAATAGAAAGTTGCCCCAAAGCATTGTAGGCTTCTTGAATGCCATTGGGCAAGATAGGCACAAGATATGGGAAGGTCTCCATTGCTGTATCTATTTGTAGACGGGCTTGTTTATGCAATGTAACGGTCTCGTTGCGCCATGAAGAGCGGGATGGTTTGCAAGTAAACAGTTCCCTCGTGCCATGAAATCTAGCTAGTTAAGGTTGTTTAATGTCATTACCAATAATCGAGAGTGCGTAGTATTTAATATGCATCGAGTTAGTAGGGGTTGCAGAAGCCGCAGTTTATGTGATGCTCGTGAAATGTTGACAACGACACAGTTGTCAGGAAATTAGTTGAAAATGAATACCTACAAGTTCTTCCTTATAAGGCTTAAAATAGGAATTAATCACATCCTACACCAACAGGAGGCCGGAGTACATTGTCGTCTATAGTCACATGACCGTCAGGTCAGATCTTCCCCATCTTCGATATCGCTACTACGTAAGTATATAGACTATCTGTATTAAGCGAATTCACGAAAGAAATAGAAATAATGTAGAAACACACGGGATCGCGGGCAAACGATGTAGTAATGATTGGACTTTTCGAACATAACAACTATGACCCTGAGGCTCAAAACTGTTATAAATACTTCGAGCTCTACATAAGGCTAGCTTGGTTCCTTAGCCCTAGCTGTATATGTATCTATACGAAATGTACTCTGTTATTCGTTAGCTGCTGTACATTTGTCACTGATATGTCCTAGGTAACAATCTCTGGGTAGCATTGTTCCTGGGTAGGTTGTAGCTATATGGCAGAAATGAGTGTTTGAGATATCGGAATGCATGGTTTGGTGGGGTAGTGGGCACGGGTCCCTGCAGCTCGTCACACTAATTGAGGGGTCGCAACCCAGCCTGACCTCCGCCTAGCGGCCCCCAATCTACCTAACCTACTAGTAATCAATAACAGGTTGTTGGCAATGGCCATTATGTAGATGAATGGCACTGTATAGACTATAGAGACTAGGACCATTGACCCATTGTGGGTGCAGCCCACAATGGGAACTGGTTGCTAGGGTTGGGGTGGGTCCCGTACTGCGCACACCCACCTTTGGTGGGCAAAATACTTTTATTTCCCGAACCTACTACTTTCCTCCCATAGTCAGCTACGCAGATCAGAGAATACAGTATTGTTCCACCAATATTACAGTGACCGTTTTCACACAGGTCAATGTTAACAGACAGGACGGACTTCCAAGCTAGTTGCGTTGCTATCACTGGGTATACACACAAACTAGGGTAACTTGTCCTACGCTTCAAGGATGTCGACTACCGAGGAGAGCAAGAGACGTGCTGAGGCGCTAGTTCCCAAGTTTCGGTTCGAACGCGTCTTGAATCAAGGTACGCACGCGGCGAATGCCTGTTGAACGCACCAAGCTTCTTTTGCCTAATTTATATAGCGAAGCTAACGCGCTGTAGATGAGGCCGGCCGACGCATCAACCTTTACGGCCAGGTGGACTCGCAGCCTGCCCTTCTGGTCCTAGAACGAGCTCCCTTCCCCGACGCACCCGAATACCTATCCGCCCTACCTGCCAATCTGCGCAGCATAACAAATCTGGGAAATAACGATATCTACGCCTGGTTTCTGGGTTCCGGGGGCCCGATCCTCCAGAATAACGAGAAAGACAAGTTTGCCGACTTCAAGATTAATCTCATTTGCCCCTGCACCGACAAGCACATCAAAAAGCACAGCCGCCAAGGGTTTCGTTTCGTGACCGAGACGCCCGAGATATACCGTGACAAGGTGCGGCCTTTCATGCAAGTGAACCGTGAAGAGGGCCATCTCAACTGGGTTTACAACATTATCGAGGGACGCAAGGAAATTGAGGACGTGATATACAGGACGCCATTAGGACGGGATGGCGATGAAGGCTTCTTATTACTGCCCAATCTGCACTGGGATCGAAAGACCATCGACGCGTTACACTTGCTAGGCATCGTCGAGCGACGGGATATCTGGAGTCTGCGGGATCTGAAGAAGAAGCATCTTCCCTGGCTCCGACACATGAGAACTAAGCTAATCGACGCAACGGTCAAGACGTACCCACAAATCGAAGAGGACCAGCTTAAGCTTTTCTGCCATTATCAACCAACATACTACCATTTCCATATTCACGTCGTTCACGTCATGTTGGAAGCGAATTCGACGCAATCGCTGGGCAAGGCGGTCGGCATGGATAGCATCATCGAGCAGCTGGAGAGTATGGTGGGAGGCGAAGAGACGGGTATGGATAGTATTTCGATAAGTTATACAGTAGGTGAAGCATCGGATTTGTGGACGGATATATTTGAACCCCTTAAGAACGACGATACAGCTTCTCGACCGCAATAACTAGGTCGTTAACCGATGGCCCGCCTGGGCAGTCTTTCCATTCCCCGCCATCTCGTACGCAGTATGTCTTGTCGTTTAAGCGGATAGTACAGCTCGTCTTGATGCCCAGCTGTCGCGCGAATTCAAGTTAGTGACCTATGTAGGTATTTGTCGAGGGCTAGGAATAAACGTACGCTGGCGGATCTTTTGACGCTTTCTCGCAACATACCCATACCAAAAGCGCCATCGTCTCTGGTCGCGCATTCGTTGAGCTTCTCGAAATCGACGGCATGTTCTAGCGCACAGTCTTCAACAAGGTCACGTCCGGGAATTGCCTGGTAATCCTTGGTCAAGCACATGGTGAACCCCAACCATATCTTGGGGTCTGGATATAGTTGGTGAGCACATAACTCGATGATGTTGCCCATGCACTCGCCGGGACCGTGTTTGCATTCGACGCCGTCATTCTCGGTTGGAGTTCCAATATAAGTAAGAGTGAAGTTAACCTTCTCATGTACTCGGATCATAGCTGGGAGAAGCAGCTCCCTAAGACAGTCTCTTGTGTCCGGACACTTGCTTATTATATGCGCCTCTAAGGGGATCAACTGCCCGGCTGCGGCGGGTAGGGCATGTTGAGCGGTATTACTCACGGCGGGGGGATAAGGATCGGAGGCCGGGATGGGTTCTTGAAGGGACAGTGGCGATGCAGTCGTAAACGATGTAAAAAAGTCAAAAGTGTAAAGACCGTAGATAGCTAAAGCGATGATGGAGAGTAACAAAAGGGGTCGATGTCGACGTCGACTTCGGTTCCGTACCGGCCGTTTATCCTCCACTATTACCACATGTGTTAGTAATCGCCGCTGTTTGGCGCAATCACTCGAATATGATTATGGCTAGCCTGAAAGGAGGGAAGAATAATAGTTCGGGATGCCACTCACTGACGGGGAGGGTGATTCTGGCGGTCATGGTGATGCGATGGTATTGATTAAAGTACGTAGACTCCGAAGTCTCGGAGAGTTTTATATGCAATAGCTAAAAGTGTAGACTGCTAAGCCAAATATTTACAACGATACGTATAATACAAAGAAAGGACGTAAAGCCGCCTGTCCAAAGCGAAGTTTGTTGCGATGATAATGACGATGATTTTTGGAAATGATAAGAGTAGGTAGAAAGGACGAAGAAGTCTGGTGATAGATTGTCACGTTTGGGAAGTCTCTTGAGGTCAGGTACAATATAATGTATATTCCGTATAGTAGGTCTCATACAAGACTAAAGCTTGTAGAAGCAAAGAATAGTGTGCGGAGCACACCTGGATAGATCATAGTGATATGGGCAGACAGAATCAGAGAGAACACACTCTGATTGGTGGTTTAGTTGGTAGTGCACCTGAATTATGACATAGATACCTCCTAGTAACATGATAACAAAGGATGGATTACTGCTACCTGCTGTAGGTACTGTAGGGCAGGTACTCTAAGGTATCTTGGGTAACTGTCAAGAGACAGGGAACCCCTGTTTGCCAGCACTGTATCTATCTATCTATCTATAGTAGATACCTTAAGTACTGTACCTACCTTAGGCTACCTGCGCCAGCACTTACTTGTGCCCTACCATGTACCTACTTACAGTAGGTATGTATATGGAGGACTAGCCATTCAGGAGCTGGATGCTAGAGCAGCTGACTTGGCCCAGTAGGGCAGGTTATATCATGCCAGTGGCACTGAGACTCTACCTACACCACTTCGTATCTACAATCTACACATGGTTCAACAGAAATCCCGGGCCATATATGTGGTAATCAGGCGTCATTTGTTCAGCTAAAACTCATGGCACATAGGTATACGTAATAAGCATCTACTGTAAGGGGTAACTGTAGAAGAAGCTAAGTATTTACCTAGGTAGGTACTTAGAGGTATATACCTAAGTGTAAGTTAAGTATGTATACTTTGGTAGGTATATAGCTATAGTACTATAGTACTACTTAGGTAGCGTTCGGGTGTTTGCCAGGAAGTGTCAGGTGGCTAAAATTGCCCGACGCACACTGCAACCCGCCTGTCATCCGCGTAGCTGATTCGTGCTACTCCTGCGTCACAGATACGAATACTGGAAGTATGTAGGTACTTAGGTATAGGTATCCTTGACCGATACCTACAAATACAACCGCCGCTGCAGGTACGTTACTCATTGCTTTTTAATGAACATTAACTTTATATCTATTCCATCGTGTCACTTATTGTCTATGTCTATCATAACAACTTGATGTAACTATTACTATTCCGATATCTTTGCATAGGTTGTGCATGTACCTAGTACTAGTACTGTACATTCTAACCCCGGCCCCGTTATATGATCTGCTACAGTAGTACATCGCACAAGTTTGTACTATGTACCTACCTAACTACCTAGCTACCTACCACCTACCACCTATCCACCAACGTATACAACATTTCCTCCTTGCGTGGTGGGTTGTTTGTCTATTTGTTTGCTTTCTCCGTATAAAGGGTTACGGTATACCACGAGGTATCAGCATCAGCATCATCATCAGCATCATCATCATTACATGATCTGACTGGGTAGTAGCCGGGTCTCTCTCTGTCTGCCTATCTAGGGAGAAAGTAGCTTCTCCACGTCATTCAGGGTCTTGCGCCATCCCGTCTTCCCTGCAACTGCAACGTTTCCAGAGTCGGCAATTCTGCGTCCTTGCTTCTGTACATCTGTACATAAGCACTATTATAACTACTACAATCTTCGGATGGATATAAACTCATCCTGATGACCAGGTATCCAGTTCGATAAATCCATACAAGTTCAGTCCAACTGGCAAACGTGGGTCGAGACTTCTAAAACCCTTTCCATCATCACCAACACCTCCTCGTCTTCGCCCTCTGTTACACGCCGCACATGTACGTTATCATTATATGGGGAACCGATGACACGGACCAAGGCATCACCACCCGATATGTTGACTTCGGATCCCGAAATACCCCGGCTGGGGCAATTTCTTAGGCCCCTTGATATCGATGGGACCAAAGCTTGGACCCTCGCACATGAACTAGCAAGAACCTTTCGGCGGCTAGCTTTTGAATCATCAGAGCAATTCTTGCCAACTCCTATATCCGAGTCTATTCTCCGTCCTACAGGGGGTCGCGAGAGAGGGCGGTATGCTCCTTCTTCCCCTTGGTTTTAGACCAAGAGTGCCTGCGTATTGGGGCTTGAATCGCTGATTATCTTTCTAGATATCTCGCTATAGACATGTATGCTCTATAAGACGGCTAGTTTTCACAGAATTTTTGAACTAACATTAAAAAAAGCGGTGGTACGAATTTAAGGGTTGGATTCATCGAGCTCTATGGTAGCAAGAGTGCTCCCACTAGTAATGGAGCCACCTTGAACGGGAACCATTCCGATCATCGGACGCCATCTAACCTTCGTCGAGTCCTAGAAAAGATATGGCCGATCCAGGAGTCACTCAAGAATAACGAGAACCCCGACCCTTTGTTTGCCTGGATTGGCAGCTGCATCGCTCAGGTTGTGAAACAGGGAGTCAAGGACTTTAGCTTGGATCGAAACAAGGAGCTTCCGATGGGCGTGACCTTTAGCTTTCCTATTGCACAGAATACGTTGTCCAATGCCACTATTATGGCGATGGGTAAGGGATTCGCCATGACCCCGAAGCTGGATCTAGGGACCCTTCTAGTGAATGGGTATGAAAAGTCGAAACCCTCTGACCTCCCACCCATCAAAGTCACCGCGATACTGAATGATGCGGTCGCCACTTTGGTTTCATTCATTTACCAGTTTCCAGAAGATCGCAATCATAAAGCAGCAATGGGTTTTATATGTGGCACAGGTACCAATGCGACAATTCTCATGAGACAAAGCGCCCTCAGCCTGGAAAAGTTACCTGAACAGATAACGGTTGGGGTTGGGGACCCGCTTGAAGATATTAAAGTTGCTGTCAATACCGAATGGAGTATCAAAGGATCTGCTGAGCCCCTACGGCTACTTGGTATAATCAGCAAGTGGGATGCTCAGCTCGATGCTGGAGGGGAGCGTCCTGGTTTCCAACCCTTCGAGTACATGACGTCGGGGAGATATCTAGGTGAACTCGCACGTCTCATACTCGTGGACTACATGAAGTCCCATTTCGCCCTTTCGGATGATAACATACCTGCTGGGTTGCTACGTCGATTCGGCCTTACGACAACTTTCCTTAGCAAGTACAACTCAACAGACCCGTCTATTTTGCTACGCAAGCTTAGGTCCGAGTTTCCACTAACCACTTCTCGGCAACCCTTTGAATGGACTGTAGATGGCGCAATGGCGTTATATCACATTGCCAAAGCAATTCAAGTGAGGGCTGCGGCGCTTATTGCAGCCGCTGTCATAGGACTACTAGCCTGTGCTGGCGACCTACCATGGCCAGCGCCATGGCCAGCGCCATCGTCGCCAGATAGCTCAGAAGAAACCACAGGGAAGAAGGACAAAGTGAATCTAGTAGTAGGGTACACTGGCGGGTGTATCGATCACTTCCATAACTATCTATTGGATTGTCAGTGGTTTATGGATGAAATTATGGAGACAGAATTCGGATCACGGACTCCTGCCCGGCCGATATTGAGCCCCTGCTACGATGGAGGCATAACAGGTGCTGGTATCCTGTGTGGTGTTTCTCAAGCAAAAGCGAAAGAACTGTAAGATATGTCATGTGGATTCATTGTCTAGCTGGGTGTACGATGCCGTGACGAGTGAATATCCGAGGCGTGGAATAGAAACAATAGATGCACCAGGGGACTCACTCATAAGAGCTTGGTGATATAGAGCGGTCTATTCTGTGTTTCGGTAATAGAATCAGAGAAGTATTCGCTAGCTGCTTAGCTATATAAGATAAATAGCTGTTTATGATGCTGATAATCATTGTGTACATGTCTCATGTTGTATACAAGGAATACCGCATGCAGCTCCGGCCAATGCCAATCTACAGCATGTAAGCAATACTTAGTGTGCATCATTTGTGGGGTTGCCAATATGGGTTGCCCAACACCGGTTAAAATACCGATGGATAGTGAATATCGAGCGCAACAAAGATGAAAATAGAGGCAAATATTGACATGGCTCTGATGATTGTACCAGAACAGGCGTCGTGAGAATTACATTGGCCGGTCTATTCCATGCTACACAGCATACACTAGCAGGGTGTCTTCTTGATATCCCTTGGCATTCCGTACTTCCTCACTTATGATAAACTCTCATGCCGCATAAATATTCCACTCGGCAGGGAATTTCAACATAGAGTAGTTCAACGCACGATGGCAAAGGAACATGGCCACGACGATCAACAGAATGAGCGCACCGCGCTACTACAGCCTGAGCAACCGACACGGTATGAAACGATTGCAACAATAGCAACAGCAACAAGTGCTGAGAGACTAGAGGATGCCGGAGAAGCCGACGCGGAGAGAGACTCACTGCTTGCGCGCAGCGGCGCCGGCGAGAACAACCCGGCCCCCTCTGCTCCCGGACCGCTGAAGCCGGTGCCGCCAGAGGGCGAAGGGGGAGATGATGATCTAGAAGCTAGCGGCGTCTCACCACCACGTGGCGCGAACGATGACGGTGAGAGCCCGAGTTTCCTCATCCATACGCACCCGCGCCGGTTCCGCGTCGTCTTCGCCGGCATCATGCTCACGTACTCCATCGCCAACTTCGACTCGACCATCATGGCGTCGTCGCATCCGGTCATCACGTCGCATTTCCATGCGTCGAACAGTAAGCGGCTCCTTCGCAGTTCTTTTCATTTCTTTTATTTTTTCTCGCTATGGGTTTACTTCTAGGCGGGCTGGGGAATTGCACGTCGAGGGGGATAGTTGTGTGCTAATTCACCACGCGTAGTGGCGTCCTGGCTCACGACGGCATTCCTGCTCACCTCGACGGCCTTCCAACCCCTCGTGGGCCGCCTGTCTGATACTATCGGCCGCAAGCCGCTTTACCTCGCCACCATGGTTGTGTTCGCGGGCGCCACGGCGTGGTGCGCACTCGCGCAGTCTATTACGAGCTTCATTGCTGCGCGCGCAGTGTGCGGGCTTGGCGCTGGGGGCATGATGACGCTGGGGGCCATCTCCATTAGTGATTGCGTGCCGATCGAGTAAGTTTGTCCCCTACTTATTTATCCCTACCTATATGCATGGCAAATGGTATGAAACGGCGCATTCTGGGTGGTGCAGCAGAGAAACCGGAAAACCAGACTCGTACCCCCCAATCGACCTGCTTACGCCTAGAAAATGTGATTGAAGCTAATAGCCACCCCTCTAGACAACGAGGTACCTACCAAAGCATTATCAACGTCGTCTACGGGCTGGCGGCAGCCTCAGGCGCCGCGTTTGGCGGGCTGCTGGCGGATACCCTGGGCTGGCGCTGGGAATTCGGCATCCAGCTCGTCCCTATCGCGCTGTGCCTCGCTACTGCTGCCTTCAGCATGCCGGGCGATCTCGGCCTGCAAAGCGGCCATAAGAAGCAGACGCTCGTGCAAGCGCTGCGCGGCTTCGATTTCACTGGCTCGGTGCTGTTGACGACTGCGACTACATTTCTGATATTAGGATTGGTAAGTGGGCGTTTACATCTATTCTTTGGTATCAAGCTTGTATATAGCGTAGATATGCTGACGATGAACTTGAAAATTATGTGTAGAATCTCGGTGGTAATGTCCTACCATGTAAGTCTAGCCCTATACTCATGCTCCTTGTGTCTACGGAGAGCGCTCGATCACCAAACGAAAGACGCTGACGCATTCCCAGGGTCCCATCCATTCATCATCTCCTCGCTCGCCATCTTCGCCGCGTGCTTCCCAACATGTCTCTACGTTGAGAGCCGCGCGGCGCGCCCTATAATGCCCCTGGTCCTCCTCCACAGTACGCCGCGGGCTAACATCATATTCTCGAACTTCCTGGCCTCGTTCCTTCTTAACGCCATCTTATTCAACGCGTGAGTCTGTAGCATTTTATCATCTTGTTTTCCCTAGCCATCGAACACCATATTTAGAAAGACCGAAAAGAAAATCGAAAAAGGAATAAGGTAAAATAAAGGAAATGCTAGCTAACTTCATATTGAAACCCCAGACCCCTCTTCTTCCGCGCCGTGCTCCTGAAATCCGCCACGCAATCCGGGCTGTACCTCGTGGTGCCAACAGCAGCAGCGTCTCTAACGGGTGCGATAACCGGGGTGCTGATTACGCGGACGGGGCGGCTGAAGTGGCCTCTACTAAGCGGCGCCACACTCTACCTGCTCGGCACCGTTCTACTATCCGCGATGTCCCGCGCCTGGCCAGTCTGGGTCTGCATCCTCGGGCTAGTGCCCGCGGCCGTGGGCCAGGGCTTTCAGTTCCCGGGGACGTTCATCGCGGTGCTCGCGGCGTCGACGCAGCGCGAGCAGGCCGTCGTCACTAGCACGCTGCAGCTCTGGCGCTCGCTTGGCAGCGTGCTCGGCGTCGCGTGCTCGAGCCTCGTCTTCCAGAACGCGCTGCTGCTGTACCTCGTTACCTACGTGACTGTTCCCGATGGCCCTGGCGGACAGGAATGGAAGAGGCGCTTCATCGAGCGCGTGAGGAGTAGTATCGAGGCTGTGGCTGAACTGCCTGATAGCATCGCTAAGGATCAGGTCATTGTGAGCTATGCGGCCGCTTGCAGGGCTGCGTTCTTGGTTTGTCTGGGTATTGCGCTTGTGAGTGTGTTGTTGATTTTGCCGATTAGATTGCCTCGCCTTGGTAGGAAATAGACCGAGAGATTTTGGGAAAGAGATATAGAAAGGGTTAGCTGGCTTGAACTCAGTGGCCTCACGTGTAGTATATGTAAATGGTCAAGAGGACGGTGCAAGTTTTGGATTGGGAGGCAATCTGGGTATCTAAGTTTGTTCTCTATTCCTTTTCCTAGAGACAGCGATTATACAATTTGTCGATTATCATACAATTCCTTCCCATGCCCCAATCCATGTATGCATTAGTGATACCCATTGATGCCGTCAGTGAAACTGTCTAGTTCCTCCTTGGTCCGACGGTACGCTTCTTGCGCTTCTCTCTCTTTACGGCTGACATAGCTGACCTCTTCCCTGAGCGCTTCGAGACGACTCCTGATACTGATTTCTTCCGATACGGCTAAGGTCCTGAAGCCTCCCAAGGCGAAGGTGGCTTTTTCGAGTGCCTCTGCGGCTTCCCCCATCTTTGAGCGCAGCGTTTTAGCTCGTTGTTGGTAGCCTCCTAGGTGGAGGTTGAGCTTCTTCTCTAACTTGGAACATTTCTCTGCGATTTCTACTGTAGATTCTTGCGCGATCTGCCAAAAAAATATTAGTGTTGGGCTCGGGGAGGAAAAAAAACTTGTAAAGATAAGACTTACATCAAACGCAGACTTCATAGCGGCCACCTGCTCCTCTTCTTCATCCTCGTAGCATCCTAGACCCAAGAGCAGTGCGTTGCTGTTTTCTCTTTCCCAAACAGCCTGGACTTCTTCTGGTTTCGGCTTATCTTTGACGTCTATTAATATTTGAAGACGAGCCTCGGCTAGAGAGACATCATCTATCTGTTGAAGAGGTACTGGAGTGCCCTTAATCTTGGAACCTCCAATTGGGTATCGTGCAGCGTCGTGAGCAATAAGAAGAGCAGCCTCTCTTGCGATCAGTGCCTCTACTGGGTCAGAGGCGGCTGATGCTTCTCGAATCAAAGCCTCAACGTCCACAGACTCTGGTCGAGGCAAGCCTTTTTGCATTACCTGAGTCCGTCTCTTCAATTCTAATTGTTCTTGAGCTTCTCGAATAGCACGCTCCCGTTGGTCTCGTACTTCGGAATCTTCCTCTAGGTCATCCGAGGCCACAATTTCCTGTTGGCCCTCAGGAAGCTCGAGCTCCCATTCAGTTTCCTTGGGTTTCGGTAGCGAGGCCAAACCCTGCTTAAGTTGATGTCTTATGGATAACTCGCGAAGGCGCATATCATTTGCGGCACCTCCAGCTAAAGCTAGCTCATTATCGCCTCTGTTGAGCGCAAAGCTGTCCCTAGGCGTTCTCAAAGGCGTCTGTCCAACTCTTTGAGGGGTGGCAGCAACCCCATTCATTCCGGTGCGTAATGGGGTAGCCATTGGATTTGGGGTCGCGATAACCTGCTTCCGGGGGGTGGCACTTTCGAAACCCGTAGAGCCGGTTCCCTCATTGAGGTCGGCATTTTCGCCACCAAGCAATGCCGACTGGTTTTCAGTGAGTGCGCGAATATTTCGGATCTCTGTGGCGACTCTATCTTCCTGCGCGGGCGCCATTGGGGTTCTGATTGGCGTCTGCGTATTCAGACTTGAATATGTATTGACTAGACCTCTTGTTGCATCGTTCTCGCTGGACTGTGCGAGAAGATTGGCTCGTTCGCCCATCATACCCATTTTGACGATATTTTCGAGCTCGCCCTCGCTGACTTGCGGTGTCGGTAATACGAGCGCCCTTCTCTTACTGCTCTGCTCTGCTTCGCGAATCTTTTGCATCTGGCCGGCCTTGATGGCAGCTTGGGTGGCGGCTGAAGGGGCATCCTTCTCGTTCTTCCTCCGTTTCCTGTCGGCTTCATCATCTGGCTCTCCTTTGCGCTTGTTCGCAAGCTGTTGTTTGCGGGGATCGAAATTGGCACGCTGGAACTCGTTTCGCTTCTGCTCGTCTATAGTATCGTAAAAACCGGGCGCGGGTGCCTTCTCGAATGGAATGTCTGCGTTGTAATCCATCTGACCCTTTTTGCGAGTGATGACTTTGATGTTAATTCCGGCTGTCTTGAGCTCACGGCGCTTCTGTAGGGCGGCTAAGCGACGCGATTCCTCTTGCTGACGCTCGCGGGCTTTCCGCTTCGCCTTCTTTCCTTGTGTATTGGCTAAGCGGGCTCGAGCCTCGCTCAGCATCTCCTTCTCATCTTCATCGAGGTCGATGGTATCGGGCCGCGCAGGTTTCGTTTCAGGATCGGGATCGACTTCGCCCGGGCGCAGTCTTCGGACGTCGTCGGCGGTGGGTGCCTGGGTCTCGCCGCCCTCGGGCCCAGTGAGGCCAAGGCCGGCCGATTCGCGCTGCTCGGCCTCGTCGAGAAGCTTTTGATAACGTTCGAGGCATTGGTTTGCGGTGCGACCGACGATAGGGGCGATGGTTCTCCATTGTGTGGGCATTAATTTGGCTAGATGCAGCAGCTTCTCATCCTCCTCCTTGCTCCACTCGATCTTCTTGATGCTCGGATCCAGCCATTCGTTCCATCTTGCCTTACATTGTTTGGGGGTTTTGCGCGGTAATAGAGACGACACGCGAGCCCACTGGTTGAGGCCATACTTGGAGACGGAGGCCTTGAGGATCTCATCCTCGATGTTTGTCCACACTCCTCCCTTGACAACCGGCATTGTCCACTTTCTCTGTCTGTCGGTAATCTATTACGAGGTGGGGGAGGAGTGTTAAAGGGGTGGTGAGCAGTCCAGGTTAGATTGTTGAGGGTGTTGAATGTTGGTGGATGATTTGGTCAGTTCAACCAAGTCGCGATACGCGAAAGAGCCTCCCAGCAACCTTGCTTGGCTAGCAAATTGTTAGGAGGTCCAGCCACAATTATTAGTACTCACCTGCCCCACCCACTCATGCATATCATTGATATCCACAGAGGCCCACTTTGGTGTGGCTGGAGATGCGCCAACGACGTCAGCATTGACACGGACCTTGTACCTTGATGGTTTCTAGGCAGTATCTAGCGCTAACGGTCCATCTACACTAACTACATCTCTGTACACTACAATACGTAGGTCGGCTACCACACCGACTAAGCAAACTTCGTGGGTATGCTGGGATCTATTCATCAGACTGTCTGATGTCGTACATTTGATTTTGCAAAACTCGAATATGTTTGCATAATCAGGAGATACTATGCATCAGTGCAACCCACTTGCCATCATCCTCCCTCTAAAAGCATCGTTATTGTTCACCAATACTGCCTAGGCTCTACGGATCCTCTGAGATAACACTTGCTATCGTCATATGAACTCTATGTGGTGTTACAACTCGATTTAATTGCTCAACTCAAAACGCTGACATCTCTGCTGTGTTCCCACTACTGCTGCCTGGAGCAATAGGGCGGCGCCGTCGGCAGGCTACCTATCTAGGCAACCAAAACCAATGGGAATATTTCAGTCTTCTTTATTTGCTGCCGTATCTCCAGCAAATATATAGTATACCTAACATCTCATCATTTCATTAAATCCGCATACGAGACGTTGGTCGGACCTCATCCTCATTTGAATCAGCTATGGCGACCGCTATTGAAACGTCTGGGTCTTATGACTGGTTTAACTTATGTCAGCGCTTTGAAACGGAAGATGTCAACCCCCAACTCTCGTCGCCATTATACAATGGTCTCATCCCCGCCGAGATAAGGAATCTCATATTTGAGTTTGCTATAACGGAATTCCCATCTCCCGATGCCAAAACAATCGGGTCGAATGCCTGGGTTCAGAAATTTCACGACTTGGCACCTACCCCGGAAGTTCCTAACCCTTCACCCGTCGGACATGTAGTCGAACGTGTTAGAAGCCGAGTCCAAGGGGTGATTCGCCCACGTCATGGCAGTTAGTCATACTTTGTTTAGTTTGATGTGAAGCCAAATGACTAGTGTCTTACAGCTTCGTAGCCTTGCACTTCATGTATTCATCGCGCTCGCTTTCAATTACTGAATTCCGTGTGTAATAATTAGTGCTCCCTTTGACGCTCTCCCATACCCCGCAATCCGAGGACGGCTTCGATTGGCTTCGTTTTGACAATACTGAGCCTATGAGGGTCACTACAGCTTTATTGCTGACCTGTCGACGAGTCTATCTCGAAACATATGACCTGCCACTTTCACAGACAGTGCAACGCTTCTACTGTGGCCGCGGACCACCAAATAAAGCTGGCAACTCGGATGGTCCACGTACGAATATGGGCCGGTTTGTTACAAGCCAGTTGAGCAATCCTGCTCCAGTGCTTGGTTTGAGGCAGAAGGATCTAGTACGGTCGGTGCGCCTATTTCTTCAGCAATATTGGCTAGAAGATCAATTGCTGCAGTTTGTGCACACTGACAATTGGTTTGCGAATCTCGAACATCTCCAGATCACATTGCGCCGCGGTGACTGGTGGAACTGGGAAAAGAACGCAACTCTTAGGCTCAATCCGTTTAGAGGCAATTGTTATCATGATCACACGGTAGATCTGATGCGTCGTGACATGTCGATAGAGAGTGAGGATGCTGAATTTGCGGAAGACACGTGGGGACAGGCATTCTCGCATATGTTGAAGCTAAAGACTTTGACCATCGACTTCGAAACGTCTGAAGACAAGCGAGGCGAGATGGGGGCCATTGTCGATTGGGCCTTGAAGTGGCAATTTCCCCTATCCGATGGCCGCCATCTTTCCACTGGTGGCCAACCCGCCAGTAAGATGAGTTGGCGGGGCCTCCCACACCACTGGAGTAGGCAATGTGTATTATGCGGCCGCCAGATTCAATACCGTCTTCCTGGGGAAGAATGCTCTAAGTGTAACGAAACAAGATGGCTGGTTTCGCAGGGATATGGACCACAGCTGTTGATATGGACTTGCGTCTGGAAGCCAGTGTAGGACGAATGAAAAAAACCAAGGATCTTCAGATACATTTACGTAGGTCATCGGCAAGGTTACGAACGTTCTTTCAGCTCATCACGTCAGCCGTTTATTTACTTATGTATAATGCGATGCACTGCGTTGGGAACCAAACCGTAATGGCGTACTCCATACCTACTTCCCAGTAGTTATCCCATCTCACCACGCCTGTACAGGGTTTCGGGGCCGATATAAATGCTTTGTATAAAGTCTTTGAGTGGTAGATTCTCTCGTGATGGTAAGCGTTCTAGTGTATACCTCGTTTTAAATCGTTTAATTCAACCCTGGCGCCTCTACTCCTCAATATATCGACTGATAATCCGGTCCAATACCAAGACACGCCGAGTGTGAGGCAGTAGTAACGTTCTTCCAAGTTACTATCTACCCAACCGACACATATAATAAAATAATTAGCCGGCTACAAATGGTGCTCCTCCAGTGTTAAGTACTGGGGCAGGGGGAGCCCTAACAGGGCTGGTAAAGGGGCTTGTAGGTCCGAGGCCGGCAACTGGGACCCTGCTCTGTCTAGAAGACTGTCTGGGCGCGAACTTACTCGAATCCGATGTGAGGCCGATGATACTGCCGCAGCTGTTGCATTGCGAGGGCTGGTTCGGCTCACAGAAACCCACGCCTACATCTATCACCTCGCCTCCGGGGAGTAAGTACGGCACTATCTGCTCGATGACGCAATGGCCGTCGCTGAAGCCCGTGAAACACGCTGATCCTCTGCTGTTATCGCAGGTCGTCACCGCCGTCAACTGCACAGAGGTATCCCCGATACACCGCAGTATCGGCTTGCACATGAAAGACGAGTCGAACTGCACCTCTCTGCACTCCCGGAATCGGAAACCTGTTCGCGTGCAGAACCCGGACAGGAGATCCCCCGCGAGCTCGCCGGCATCTCCTACATCGATTGTGGAATTGCTCTTGTCCGGGTCGATGGTGACGTGATCCGCGATGTTGAACGCAGGGGTGCTGGGCGCGGGCGGTGGTATGCTGGAGCCGTTTGTCTTGCTGCTTGTCGCGTAGCCCGTGGATCCGGCGACGCAGAGGCCCGGATCCGTCCAAATAGCATCAGCGGCGTGCTTCCACAGGGCGGTGTAGTTGAAGATCGTCTGCGGCGTGAAGTAGATGCGGCAGTCGGCCGCCTCGTACGCGAACTGCAGCGGAACTGTCTCCCCCGCGCGGACCTGGTCGCGGAGGTTGATGGAGCCATCGAGCACGAAGATGTCCAGGGCCTCAGTGCGGTTCGGCAAGAAATCGGCCTCGCTCGTGCCTTCGAGTAGCTCGCGTGCGAAGTTGATGTTGTTGTCGAGAATGTCGGTCGAGAATGACCGCGCTCCCCTCGTCCCGCCTACGGCTTGCATCGGGCCTGTCGTTGGCTTACCCCCGACTGTGACGATGCGGACGCCGGCCTCGTGGTGCATCATCTCGACGAATAACGCGCAGGCCGAACTACAGTCGCCGTCTGTGAGCTAATGGGATGGGTTAGAAGGATCCTCGGTTTCGGTTTGGGATTTTCACTCACGATGATTATATCCTCGGGTGCCCAAGGGGGTGTGGCTTTCTGACTTGGAGTTGAGATAACGCTGAAGTTGCCTTCGTTGTCGATTAAGCTGTCGACAAAGACCTCGTTGGAGAAATTGAATCGTTGCTGTGCGTATCCTGGGTTAGCCACGTCCGCTATACGTAATCTAGCTAGGAGGGGTGCATAGGCTTGGAGGAGTTTCTCACCGTTTTTGTGAAGGCATCGCCAGTTGAGATAACGGGCCCGAAGAACTGGCTCCACGATGTGAAGCTGGAGTTCGTCTCGGCGTCAATACGTGTTGTTGCAACCCATTCTACCGGAGATAGAACCGCGAAGTCGGAATCTGATGGGGATAGCTGGTTGAAACGATCGGTGATTGCCTGTCCCATGACATCCGTGGCATGATGAGCTCGTAATCGAGATCCACCGAAAGGCTCGATATTAGGGAAGAACTGCTTAAAGATGTTGACAGCGAGCAAAACTTGCCCCCCTTTGTTCTGTTGTAGGTCTATTACAACTCTTTGAAGGCCCGCTTCTTGAGTTCGTCTGATGAACTCCTTTACGGTAGTCTGTGCTGTACTGAGTGCATCGTCAAATACGTCAAAGCTCGGGATGCTCAAGACTGAGATGGACGAAGAGTTGAGGAAATAACCTATCTGGAGGTTAGCAGAGGGGCTCTGTTTTAGGTGTTTGTCTGAATGGCCTTGGGAACTCACCAGAAAGAACACCACCGCCAATAGCCCCTAAATCCGGCTGCGCTACATCCGGTATCTCGGGGTATGCAGGGGAGTTCCAGGACAATGGCGATGGTGTGATAACTTCGGGCGGGACCGTGGTTGGCGAACCATCTACGACTGTGGGATCGGCAAATTCCACATTTGGGTCAAAGGATGCGGGCAGAAATCCGAGCACGAAGAAGTTATAGAAATCCCCGCCCGTCTCCAAAGGCCCCGTCGGGCCTTGACTAAAGTATATACCTAAATTCCTTTCCGTGAACGTCGTGCCGTTTTCAAGCTCAATCGTAATCGTCTCTCCGGGGTAAAAAGGGGTTAGTCCACTGAAGACGTTGAAAAACCCCTGAATATCCTGGGCAAAACTAAACATGAGTCGGTTCCAGTCCGTATGAGGGTCCACCGAACCGGCGACATTTCCGGCGGCGAATGTTTCCAAGTACGCCGTGGCGTCCTGGCCATTTATCAACCGGATGGCTGAGGGCTCGTATGAAGTAAATGCATTACTCTCAAATACATCCGACGCTACGTACACCTTCGGTACCTCCACGCCATCAACCGAGAGCGAAACGATATCGAATGGACTCCCGAAAGAAAATGCTGATAGAATACCGGCATCTAAGAATAAGTGATCGTCATGGGCGTTTAGCAAAAGTAATTGTAGAGCCACTTCAAATTCATATTGATTCGCGAATGAACCACTGTTCACCGCGTACTGTAACGATTGGAGACCGCCTTGGAGGTCTACGCTTGGCTGCTGATACGTCGACGGCGGGTCTTTTAAATAAGAGAGGGTACTATGGAAACTTAAGGTATCGTTGTAATACTTCAGAAATCGCGTGGCGACAGCCGGATTAAAAGGAACACTGGTTAAGCATTCGTAGACGAGAGTAGCGTCGAAGAAAAAGGCACCTAGAGCTACTGTTAGTGATATCCCCTATGCAGTGATTGGAGAGTAGCTTTACCTTCGGGATCATTGACTATCGTGCCACATGCCGGCCGAGGAGGCTGGGTAGAGTTAGACGGCGCGGCCGTCACCGACTGAGCTCCAACTAATAAGGTGCTTAGCACCGTAGAAATGAACGGACGACACCACCTGTGGCGCATCATTATTAATACAATACATTAAATAGGGTTACACGGGTTGCAATACTTCTGTGCGAAAACCTGGAATTATAGAGTATATATACATGTCGCTAGTTTTGATGCACATGAATCTGCTGTGACCCCGTAGGACTCGGAAATCTCTTCCATGTCTGACATGTCCATGGGGACGGCGCAAATGTAAACTTTCTGGATCATTAGCTCTAATCTATCTCAGCCCTAGGAAGCACCGTAGGACTGATAGTATCATTTCTGATGATCTACATGTATAATTATAAACTCTCCCTAGACCTTCTTAAATTAGAACTTCTGTTTCGTAGTAGTTTCAATTGATGCGTGATCCTACACACCATATTCAGCTGCAGCTATGCAGAATCATGTTTACCTATCCCAAGTGTCACGTGCGGAAGGATCACAGCCCTGTAATAAAGTTATTTGTATGACCTGATTAAGGTCTTGGCGGTTGAAGATGGCTGAAACGTAGATGTCAAGATGTAGCAAAATATTCCTTCGGGAATCCTTGTCGGTACAGACGAAACGGTCCCTGGAATTATAGTTCACCCACGTAGTGTAGGTATTTGGCTTAAATCAGTCTCCTTTTTAACGCCAAGAATAGAATATGTCATCGCAACCCTAGATAGTCATTGCGAAGCATATAGAAGTTTCACCACCCGCCCTGGGAGGCAAAGGAATCTTGTCGGGTTATCTGAATCCAACAATCATGTTCGACAGATGCTAACACTACCGACTTAGCCCATAAAAGTCCTGAATTATTACTCGTGGAATACCGAGAACTGATATCCCGTGATAGAAACTGTCAACTAGTAGCGTATCATGGCCATCGGCTTTTTACAGGAGTATGCGTATCTTCGACTCACAACCACGCGCAAAACTATACGCCTCTTAGAGATCCTATCAAAGCCTGAAGAGCCGACGAGAATTTCACTTCGGGAAGTGAGCCTTTCTAGCCCGCCGCCATACCAATGTCTTTCTTACACGTGGGGCGATCCTCTAGATCGAAGCCTCTCGTCACCTGATAAATACCTACAAATGTCTAGTGAACGTGATCACTACGTGGAAACAGAAGATAAGTCTATCATTCGGGTCTCCGAGAACCTTATCGATGCTCTCCAGCAGATCAGTCGAATTCAATCCTCCAATGTCGAAGGGAAGATTTCTTCTTGGTGGATCGATGCAATATGTATAAACCAAAATGACGCCGAGGAGAGAAGCGGCCAAGTTGCTGGTATGTACACTACCGTGTTACATAATTTTTTCTGCCTGTTCCATTTATTTCATTGCCCTTTTCCAGCCGGCACGGAGAGGAGTCAGCAAGCATCTCGTGAATGGGGGCCGAATGTTTAGTGATTATCAAAACATACCCAAGTCATCACCATACTAACTAAGTCACAGTGATGGACTCAATATACCAAAAAGCCGAGAGTGTACTAATATGGCTCGGCAAGGAGGACGAGCACGTTCGGGTAGCAATCAAAGTACTAAATAGCCTAGCGAGAGTATCTCCCGCCTTAGTCAAAGCACCAAGAAGCTTCCGTTCCTTTAACATGGATGGTTTTCAAATCCTCGACTCTCTGATCGGGTTATGCAAGGACCTAGGAATCCAAGATGTCCACGTGCAGGATTTGCTTCACTACGCCGCGTTCTTACAGCGCCAGTGGTTTACTCGCATCTGGGTGGTCCAGGAGAGCTTCTTCTCTGCGGCAACGACGGTCTTCTGTGGTAAAAGTGAGATAAAATGGGAAGCGATGCGAGAATCATCTCGGATCGTTGCCCAGACCGGTATGGATACTTTGCTAAAGGCCTATGTCGGCTACGCAACACAGTTCAGCCTAGATGTGGACGCTGTCAAACTTCCCAATAATCGCCTCGCCAACCAATTCATATTTGGCTCACTCCAAAGAGGCACCAGTGAGACTATAGGTCTAGGACAGCTTTTGCACTATAGCAGGTTCTTCGAGGCCTCAGATCCAAGGGACAAAGTATTTGCCATCTTAGGATTGTGGAGATTCACACGAGGCAACCAAACAGAACAAATAGATATATGGCCCGATTATAAGAAGAATATCTCAGAAGTCTACACGGAAGCTACAACTGCTGCGATACAAGAGTCGGGGAATCTAGATATCCTCAGTCTCGTCGAAGGACCATGCCGTGAAAAGACGGCACAGCTGCCATCATGGATACCTGATTATAGTCAAGGGCCACAGAGCTATCCGTTAGTCCAACCCTCGACACTCACGCTGCCCTCGCTACTATTAGCCGCGAACTTTGAGCCCCCCAGAGACAGAAAAATGCGTGTTTTGCCGGTACAAGGCTTCCAAATCGATATTATCGAAGATGTTGCACCCACCTACGGCGATATTATGAACAACTTTGAGCTTGGACTATTGCTAAAGCTACTACTTACGTATCCCCATATTAATTATCCCACCGGCGAATCCCCCTGCAACGCATTTTGGAGAACGTTGATCAAGGATAACATTCGTGGCAGCTTGGCTGGCATAGAGGCACAGCTTGCGTTCCCCACGTTCATCATGCAGCGCATCCGAGAAACTAGGCAGCAGATTGGGATTTTGGAAGACTGCGACGAGTCAGATCTAGAAGGGGAGCTCAAGGCTATTCTTCAAGAGACAGAGATGGTAATCGAGAGCCTATCGTCGAGATATGGAGAAGAAAGAGTCATACCGACACTATCAGAGATCGAGGGTATGGTCCACGTCGAGGAAGAAGAAGGCTCGCCGGCGGAGCAGAAATTGGAATCGGATCGAAAGGATATCGAAGAGGCTTTCCGCGTTGCGTATTTTAGACGAAGGCTCTTCAGAACAACTGCAGGTTACTTTGGCTTAGCATCCCAGTCTGTAGTACCGGGTGATTGTGTTTGGGTACTGTCGGGTGCAAGAGTGCCCTTTGTACTGAAGGCCGCGGATGCAAATGAGGGCAGTTGGCGGCTTGTTAGTGAGGCGTACGTTCATGGAGTAATGCGTGATGACGCCTTAGCTGATGAGATAACTCTCAGGAGCATATGTCTAGTATAAGCAAGAGCTAGTAATAGCTATCTAGTCTGGCCGACGAGCGGCTTGTAGAATGAATGGAATGCGACTAAGGTATCTGACAATAGAACACTAGCCTACTCAATACCTGGCTACCACGGTCCCGGTCCTCTATTATACGGTAGTTTCCTAGACGTTAAAGCCTATTAGTATTGAAATGGTTCACCTGACCACTCAGGGGTAGTCAGATATCCATGCATGCGGAGATAGGCTCTGTAGGCAGCTACGGCCTATGCTATGTATATATAGAGTAGCTACAGTGTTAGGACACTAGGTCCCACCATCACATCTAGAACAACAATACAACAAGATGACCATTCTATGACAGGCTCATTCCTGCACTTCTACCTGACTTTAAGTTTTAGAAAACAAGGGAGATCCTTTGATCACAGTGAGATTAAACAGCACAATGAAAATTATTCGTGTTAAATTCAGATATCAGAAAGTAGAAATGTTAGTCCTCTATATGTAGAGATCTAGGCTGAGTTAGTGGCAGCTCGCGCCTAACATGCGATAACTTAGTCATTACACCACAATCATCATTTAGCATCGTGTTGTATGGATGCTGGAAGGATACGAATTGGCGTCTAACTGGCATGGTCTACTAAGCAGCTTGGAAATGTCTCAAGAAGATTACCGGCTAGTACCTACCGTTTTAGGTTATTATATTTCTCTACTCATGCCTCCCGGGAGTGATAGTGTGAAGGTGATTGAGCTGATCAAAATACAATGATGCAGAAATGTACTCAATATTCGAGGCGAAACTGCTGTTTCTCTTCATTAAGGTAGGTGTCCCGGATGTTTGAGATCCCAAGGTCCTTGAAATCATATAGCTTAATGGATCAAGTCGAAAGATAGGTATAGCTTTTGATCATTAGACAATATTGTGTGTGAAGTTTGCTGGCGAGCCTTGTCGATGAGATTTGGCTAGAGCTATGATCGGGGACAATCTTAGTTGACCCCTATTTATATTTGGAGGAAATTGAGCTGGCAACAAACACCGGTCTCAAAATATACTTTGAAATTTCGAACTGAAATCAAGAAATTAATGTTAGACATTTGGGATGATACCTAATCGAGTTATTTTTACAATTCAAAAGTTTTTGACTCGATCAACGCTCGCTTCGAACTACGCTGCTCGACGAAGTTCATTGTAGGCGACCCTTTTCAAGCCACTGCGCGCACTCCTCTCCAAGTTCTTGCTTGGCTCTTTCTAAGTATCTTCTGTTATCATCTTCAGATAGAACGTCCTTCCACCGCCCATTTGTGCCTTTATGGACTATAAAGAGATAGAGAAGTTAGTAGTTTCCAAAGCCTGCCGAATTCATATGGGGAGCTTGGAGTAGACGCGAATGGCTATCCCACTCCACCAGAAGTAGATAACTACGAGTGAAAGAAGAAGGTAGGTAAGAAGAAAGAGGAATAGTAATAGTATACTCACTGAAACTCTTCGCACCATCTTCCCATGCAATCGATGCTGCCGGCGGTGCCGCAAGTTCAGCGTGCTTCTTCATCCAATCAAAGGTGCAATGTTCAACAGCAGCCTTCCACTGTTCGGCCGGCATCTCAGGGATCTCGAGGAATTTTGCGATTCTCCGCATCTCTCCTTCTAGATCGGCTTTTAGGTCGTTGAAATGGACAAGGAGTAGATTTGGCTGGTCTCGCGCCTCCCACCATCCGCGGATGTGACTCCAGAATGGCCATGCTGTATCGGGCTGCATGTCGCCGTTAAGAAGTTGCACAAAGATGTCTCTCGGGTTATCGCTTGGGCGAGAGAGCTGGGGGCCAACAAGACCCGGGGTATCGTTGATCATCTGGTAAAACGTGTCTGTTGCATCGTGGAGGTGATGGTGTAAACTCCACACCGTGTCACGCCCATCGCGGGCAACGAAGAGGTATTTCAAATTCGGCTTCCATACCATAGCGTCTAGTGGGAGATGGGTCTTCAAGAAGCGTCGATGAGTCTGTGCCTCAAGCCCCTGGATAAGTACATCGCGCGGTATAGCGCGCAACTCGACCCATGGTGAAAGAGCCCCCGCCGGAACTGTCCCATCCCCTGAGTGTACCAGCTGTGATATGATTTGCTGAAGCCACTGCGCGAGCTAACATCAGCCAGCAAGAATCTCCTCATTGCTTTTTTTTTAAGGCCGGAGAAGGGATCCCGAATCCCCTATCGTTTCGATCGATGTTAAAGGTTTAGATTTACTTACTGTTGTGCCGGACTTCGCGTATGTCGAGATTATGATGTCGTCTGGTCTAAATTTGACTAGTCGTAACGTTTGAATTAGAAGTGATCTGAAGTGGGTGCATTTGCGGATTTCTGTGTGTGATATGTATAGGGTAGTGGGTTCGTCCAGCGATGGGTGCTTCAAGTTCTGCCTATGGCAGCATGATAAGACAGGTTCTTGTAGAAACTCACAGTCGTTCCACACAGTTGAGTCTTGATGGTGGTTATGCACCTCACGTGTTTTAACGGGCTTAGTAGGCGTGGGCGATGCCGTCATGTTATTCTCAGATGAGGTAATTAGGAGTTCTGAGTTGTCTACCTTGTAGGATGGGGTAATCAACTTTCAATGCAAGTTGGGAATTCATGAATTAAAGTTAGTCGTTAAATATTACTTGGCAGGCCACGAGACCGTGAGCCTTTATAGGCCAAGAGCTTTTTGTCGCACAATCGGGTTTCACAGGGGCGGCTTCGCAGTCATTTAGACACTATGAATCTAATTCGTCGTTAGTTTCCCGTACTTACTCCCTAGGGCTGACCGCATCACTTAACACTACTATGTAAAGTTTAACTACAGTAATAGAACATTACCTAGGGCCGAGCTAAGAGGAGAATTTGAGGATCACTTGTCCCCTTTTTCCTTGCTTCCCCGGGATAATTAGGAGATATTATCTGACTGTCACCTTCAGCGCTGGTATGAGATTGACAATTACCAGTCATAGCCCATGCATTCCAGATTTAGAATATCTTTAAAGACCCACGGCTGTTGTAATATTTTGGACTAATTGCAACATCGGTATTATCCACACGCTAGACGAGGTGGCGATCTGTGGAAACCTAGGTATTTGGACCTATACCGTGCTCTAAATTTTGGCAAACGGTATAGACCCCTGCTCTCTAGGTTGATGTATGTGCTGATGCTAGCTTTGACATTGAACTCGGAGAATGGCCGAATCTTACGGCCTCAAGCTGAGAAGTTAGAGGCTGTGTGGAACCGATGCTCATCTTCAAAATGCACCCATTTAATACGGTTAACTGAAGACTATTCGGATTGCTTGCTAGGAAGGTAATAGGGACATTTGGTACGAGTACGGCACCCTGGGACTGAGTTTGGGGCTAGGAAAGCCAGGTCTGGTTTATGGGGCTAGCACAGACCCGATGGGATATCTCCGCTAGCAAGCGACGACGGTGTTCCTAATACCTAGAACAAGCTTTCGGAAGATTCCAAGTATCTAAACTTAGAAATTAGAAACTAGGGTCCTTAATCTATAAAGGCCTGTTCAACGATGATGCTTACTAGCTAACCTAAACTAGGGTTCCTATTATAAGTTACGTTTAGGTGAGAGTCTTGATGTAGAAACAGGAAACGTACTGAAGATGGTTAAAAGGTGTATATACTTAGCGTAACATTCTATGTCGTGCTATATACACCAACAGTAGGTTTGCTGATCGTCGATCTCTACGTATCTGGTTTAATTGACTCGATCTAGCGGTAATTTTTCTTCAAGATCTAGGAACCTTCGCAATATCACTAGTTCATCCTGGTACACCAACGCTAAATAGTTCTTTTATGCTATGTGTGTCATCAAATTGCTTCCTGTTCGCCAAAATGGCGGTATAAAGAAATGTCTCGCGTAGTGCTTTCTACCTGAGGAGGCATTCAGATTATAAAAGCAGATCCAGCCACGTCGGGCGAGGTAAAGAATCTTTGGCCCCAAAATGCTTATTACGGCTCTTTCCACATGGCAGCTTGTGAATGGTTCCTAGCGCAGGTGCTTCGACGGAAGCCGATTGCAATTTAGAGTTGTCAAGTGTCAGTACTAAGAAGGCCATTTTAGCCTATGGCTCCGCATTCAAGGCCCGTACGAGAAGACTAGTGCCAAGCCCACTGGCTAGCACTTGTAGGGGTGGCACTCGCAGGGGCGTTGGGCAGTAGTATAGTGTGAATAGTGGGTGTTTCATCAAATCTTTATCCTTTCCAGTAATATAGTTGGATTGTATTCCACTCATCAGTAGTAATCGATTCGTGTCAGTAGAATGCAGCGTCCAAACCGCGTTGTTCGTAAGCATGTTTTTGGGGGCAAATGTGCCTGATTCCCGCGCAACATGTACAGACTTGGTGGCTACTAGAGTCCCCACCCACCTAACCGGTCACCCCCCCCTAACCGGTCACCCCCCCCTAACCGGCCGGGCGTTTTACGAAATCCCACCAAAAAACCACCAACTGTAATAAATTATAATTAATTAACAAAAATAGCTATAAAGAATCGGTTAAGAGGATTATATAGTAAATTACTTATATTTCCTATTACAATATTAGTTTAACTTATTAGCCGTTATATATAAAGGGGTACTTAAGAAAATATAAAAAATACGTAAATTTACACTTTAAAATATATTAATATATACATTTAATTATTAGCGTTTAAAAAAAATCAAAAAAATAACATTTTTAATATTTAAATATATTATAATAAAATAATGTTTAAAATATAATTTTTTATATTATAAACGTTTTTATTTTATAAAAAAGCTTTGTTTAAAAAAATTACATATAATTATTATACCGGTTAATTTTATAATTTTTATTTCTATATTTTAAAAAGTTTTAATTATATTAAAAATATATTGTTATATAATTTTAATAATTATAAACTTAAAAATAAAAAAATAAAAATTTTTCGATTTTCTTTAACGCTAATAATTTAATGTATATATTAATATACGTTAAAGTGTAAATTTACTTTCTTTTAAGGTACCCCCTTAAATATAACAGCTAATAAGTTGAACTGATATTGTAATAGGAAATATAAGTAATTTACTATATAATCCTCTTAACCGATTCTTTATAGCTATTTTTGTTAATTAATTATAATTTATTACAGTTGGTGGTTTTTTGGTGGGATTTCGTAAAACGCCCGGCCGGTTAGGGGGGGGTGACCGGTTAGGGGGGGGTGACCGGTTAGGTGGGTGGGGACTCTAGGACTGCTTAGTTTATCTTGCTTAGCAAGGATCTGGGTGGCCCTGTCATTTGCTTTGAGTTAAATAACTGGTCAGGTTCATCCCAGTGACCTGCTCTGGAGGCCAATAAACGGGTAGCAATGCATCAACTGGCCATGTCCACACTAAAGAGAACCTTGAGCTTATGGTTCTATGCGAGATGTAGAATGGGTGTTTTATGTTCTCTCATCTCCATCGCCACATTGCCGTTACTACTGTCATAGATTGTAATAGACCCATCCACACGGCCACATAGCATGAAATAGTCATCGCATGCTTGTACTATGCAGGTAGTGACCTTTTTCGATTTTCCACTCACGTGACGCCGAAGTCTTTTGGTTCGTGCTTAGTCTCATCGGCTTGGCTCGAATCGTCGTCTCATCCGCCTTTCTTTAGAAGGCTAGGGAGGTCCTAGACATTGCATAACTGGCCACGAGTATCGTAGAAGCAGAGACTACTCGGCGCAAATACGGTAATATTATCACATATAATTCTGTGGATCAGTTGTAACGCGTCGAAGATGAATAACGAGACGGCACCACTATTTTCGCCAGCCGCAAGGGTGTGACCACGGCAATGCATCCAAAGCTCGTGCGAATATATGATAGACATCTCGTTAGGTAGCGTTGTCATAATAATCAAGATCCTCTAGGCCTTCCTTAGAAAATCGGCTTATCCGAACCATTCTGTTAAGCTTGTGATCAGTAGAGTATAATGTAAGATGTGTGCTCCTATACGACACGGTAGCAAGTCCTAGAAGCGGAGACATTTTGACCATTTCAGGGATATATCTAGCGTGAGATTTGATGTTGTCGTCCGAATCCGAGTTGGTAGCATCATGATATATCCGCATAAACCCGACAGCTGTTCCATCTCGAGTCCCGGATGCCATTGTCAACTGATCAAGTTCCCCCCTGATTGTTGCGAAGCCCGTTGAGTCTTCGGGGCTGAAGCAGACAGAGAATTAAATACCCGTAATGGTAGAGGCTCAACGATTCTTCCGTTCGGCTGACCAGACAGTGACGAATTTGGGACATCCCACAGTGATGAAGCTCATCAATTAGTTGTAACGTCGAGTGGTCATACATTCGACTGCTCGAAAATCTGCTGGACTTTGCTTTCTGGTCGACTACTGAGCAATGTGTTTAGAGTAATATTTTATTGATTCTTCCTACAATTCGAATTAGACTAGTGTGACGGAGTAGCGCTCCTTACAGGCGACGAATAGTGCTCTATTAAGTGGTCTATGGATGTGTGTGATCTCCGTCAGTCTATTTGAGCAGATCATCTTATATAGCGGTGTGGATCACGTGACTATAAGGACCGAAGATCTCCCCTTAGGAATAGCTTCATTCTCTGGGATCCACATCCCTGCGACAACTAGAGTCGCGGACCACCTAGTGGATCAGTATTATCACCAAAACTTACCAACTTTAACAGCTTATAATAAATCGAATAAAATAAAGAAAAATAAACGGATTAAAAAATTAAAAAGTAATATATATAAATATTATATAAAAATGTTTTAGTAAAGTTTACTAAGGGTAGTGTAGTATTAAGTAAAATAGGTGATAAAGATAAAATGGTAAACTGGCATAATTAATGGCGAAGCTATTAACTATAGCTAGTCGGCCATCTATCCGAGCCACCTGTGGCTGTATTAATTGTGGCTAGAGAGCTCTGCAAAGCAAAGCCCCCTGGCTATCTATGTCAATTTTACTAAATAGCAACTTTTATTTTAAAAAAGTTAAAAATTAAAAACTAAATTATAATATTTTACTAACCCATAACACAAGCTAATTTCGCACACAAGCAAGTTTCGCACTTTTTTTGGAGTACTCTGTAAGCTAATTTTCTATGCAAAGGTACTTACACCACTTTTTAATAACTCCGCGAAAATAAGCCGTACAACAAAATAATTAGTACTATTAGATTCGTAATGAAATAACGAATCTAATAATATTTTCTTTTATTTTCTAACTATTTTATTTAAGGCGTTATTAGAAACTACGCTAAAATAATCCCTGCAAATTTGTTTTTTGAAGCTGTATGCCCAAATAAAATAGCTACAAAATAAAAGAAAATATTATTAGATTCGTTATTTCATTACGAATCTAATAGTACTAATTATTTTGTTGTACGGCTTATTTTCGCGGAGTTATTAAAAAGTGGTGTAAGTACCTTTGCATAGAAAATTAGCTTACAGGGTACTCCAAAAAAAGTGCGAAACTTGCTTGTGTGCGAAATTAGCTTGTGTTATGGGTTATATAAAATACTAGTAATTATGTTAATATTAAAAAAAATTATAAAAAATTAATAGGGTAACTAATAAGTGCTTCCTAAGGTTTAAGTAAAATGTAATGTATTAAGTAAAGATGATGTGTAAGAAAGGAAAAGCTAAGACTTTAAGTCTTGGAGAAGAATCTAATTATAAACATGTGTGCCAGCTGCCTGGCAGCCGCCAGGCTGTCAGTGCGTTATGTTACAATTGTGTAAAATGCCTTACAACATTGTATTAATGCTATAGACTAAAATTCTAAGCTGAAAAAAAAGAAAAGAAAAAGGGATAGCAAAGCTTGCAGTTTTTCAGAATTGGATATAATACAATTATTATTTTGTAGGTTGTAGTCTGTGCGTTTTTTATTAATATAACAGTTTGGTGGTAATTTATACGTTATATTTTTTTATTAAAACGGAAATATAGATTTTTAATTTATATTAATGCTAGGTGTGGCGTTTAGTTATTATGGCTTTTTTTAACTTTTTAGCTATATTGTTATTTGGATAGTTTTTTGCGTGTTTATTTGCAGCGGCTGCGCATATTTATTTTTTTTAGTTTAATTAGTAGCTTTAAGGCTTTAAGATGTAGTTTATAAAATTGTTTAAGTGCAGCGGGTGCATTTTTAAAGTTTTTTGCTAAGTATTATAATATATAATATTTTTTATGCAAGCGTAATTTTTTTATTTTATTTATTTTGTACTTAGGTTTTTTATTAATGTTTTTAGGTTTTAAAGGCGTTTAAATCTATTATAATAATAAGTTGTTGTTTGCTTTTTGCAGTTAGTTAACATAAAATAAGTTTTTTATTTTGTATAATAAAAATAGGTTTAAAACGTAGTTATAGCTTTGTTTTTTTAAAATTTTAAATAGTTTTATAAATTATAAATCTAGCCGAGTAGTTAGTACTTATATAAAAAAATTTTTTTTTTTTAAAAAATATTTTGTTTTTTATTTTAAAATTAATTAATTTACGCTTTTTATTAGCTTATAATTTTTGTTATTTTTAAGCTGTTTTTACTAATGCGTATGCTATTTTTTAAACTTTTTGTATTTGTTTTATTAGTTTTAGTATTAGCTTTTATAACAGCGTGCTAGTTTTTTTGTTTAAAAGTTTTGTTAACAATAAGTTGTATATATTAGTTTTTAAAACTATTTTTAAAAAAGCTATATTTAATAATAAATGTTATAATAAGTTGTAAGCAAAATTTAACGCTAATAAATAAAAGCTTTAGTTATTTTAATACTTGTTAATATAAAATTATAGTTATTAGTTAAGTTTTTAGTTAATAAATTTGATTGCTTTTTATATTTAAAAATAATAAACGCTATTATTATAGTATTTTATTTTAATTAACTTATTAATTTTTTTTATAAAATTTAATATAAAAAATAATAATATTATGCTGTTACTGTTTTTATTATATTAGATTTTTTATTTAAAAGTATAATTAGCAAACAGCTAAATTTGTTTATAAAAGTTTAAACGTAATTATAGCTTTAGCAATTTTTTAGCATATTTTTTTTGTTTATTATTATTTGTTTTTATATTGCTTGCAGTATTAGTATTAAATATAGTAGCTTAAATGTTTTATTTTAAAATATTTTGTTTTTTTAATAGTTATAATAGTTATATACATATTTTTTAACATTTTATTTTAAGTAAAGCTAATAAAAATTTTGTTTAATTATTTTAATTGTTTTGTTTTAGCTTAAATAGGCGGTAATTTTAAAGTAGTATAACTTTTTAATTAAAACTGTTTATAAAAAAATAATATTATTTAAAATAGTTTTAAGCATTTATAGCTAATAGTTTTTATAGCTTAATTTTTAAGCTTTATTTTTTTTTTTTAATTAGTTTTATTAGTTTAGCTTTTTTAAATGCTATTTTGTTGCTTTTTATAACAGTTATTAATTTTTTTATAGCTTGGAGTTTAATTATAATTAAAATGTATTTTTTAGCTTTTTATGCTTTTATTATAAATAATTTAGCTGTTTTTTTTAAATAAAGTATTAGTTATTACATTTTTTTTTTAAGTTTATATTAAAAAGTAATATTAAAGTTTGCTAAAAAGTTAGCTTATTAAAATTGGCGTATTAAAAGCATACGTTTAATTAAAAAGTATAAAAAAGTTTAATAATTAATAACAATAAAAAATTTCTGTTTTAAAAGCTTTAAACAATAATGCTTTAAAGTTTATATTATAGCTAATATTTTTTTGTTTTATATAAAATAAACTTTTTTTAATACAGTTATCGTTTTTAAAAAATATTTTATAAGCTTTTATTTTTTGTTTTTTTATTGCTGCTAAATAATTTTGCTAATAACGTTTTTTAATGCATTAGTTTTTATTTAAATAAGTTGCTTTAAGCAAAAAAATGCTAGTATTAATGTTTAATATATTAATTGTTTTATAGTTTTAAAAACGTTTTTTTGTTTTAAGCTTTTTTTAAATAGCTAGTTTAATAGTTTTATAATATTGCTAGCGTAATAAATAAATATATAAATAAAGTTATATAGTTTTAAAAAAAATTAAACTGCTTTAATTTTGTTAAAGTTTTTAAATTTTTAGTTTATAATAGCTTTAATTTTTGCTAAATTAATTTAAATACCAATTTTAGCTTTTATAATAACGTTTAAATAATTTATTATAATAATATTAAATTAAAATTTTTTAAAATTTTTTTATAATTAGATTTTGTATAAACAATAAATAACTTTTTTATATTGCTTTTAATGCTTTTTTTTTAGTTTTAAATATATTAATATGTTATTAACATATATATTAACAAATTTATTTAACAGTTTTTGTAATTAAGTATTAATAAAAAATTGTTATTAAGCTAGGCTTATTTTAAAGCTAAAAAAAAAGATTTTTTATTAAAAAACTTTTTGTTAAATATAAAAAGTTATAAAATATTAAAAGTTAATAAATATATATAACTAATAAAAAGCTTTAATAACGTTAAGTTTAAAATATTGTTTTATATTTTAGTAGTTATAAATAATACTATTTAAATTTAAAGCTAAAACTATTTTGTTTTTTAGGTATTAGTTTTGCTAGCAATAATTAATACAAAATTTTTGCTTTTGCAAATGCAGCTTAAAAACAAATAAAATTAGTGCTGCGTTTATTTTTATAGCTGGTTTAATAAAGTTTATTTTTAATAATTAGTTTATTACTTTTTTTTTTAAAAATAAATATTAAATTAAAGTTTAATATTTTAAAAGCTTACTGTTTTATATTTTTTTGTTAAGTTTAAAAATTATATTGTGTTTTAGTTGTAATAAAAATAAAATATTTGCTTTTTTTTTTTAAAAAAAACTTTTTAAATATGTTAATAGTTTTAAAAAAAAACGTTAAACTAAAGCTATATACTTAAGATTTTTGTTTATAAAAAACAATATATGCTTTTTATTATACGTTTTTTAAAGC
The DNA here is from genome assembly GCA_022495195.1 of Xylaria digitata. Lineage (NCBI taxonomy): Eukaryota > Fungi > Ascomycota > Sordariomycetes > Xylariales > Xylariaceae > Xylaria > Xylaria digitata. Next base: position 168,529 of record MU377021.1, read on the forward strand.
TTAACTGTTTTTATATTTATAATTTTTTTGTTTTTAAATAATTTTATAAACTTAATAAATATTAATTTAGTTAGCATTTTTAGCGCTAGCTTAACTTATTGTTAGCAGTTTAAGTTATTTTTAATTTGTTTTATAATTTTTTAAATTATAGCTTAGTTTTTTATTTTTTTTGCTTTTTAAAATATGCAATACTTTTTTTTTAAAGCTTAATTTTGTTAGTTTATATTTTACTAAACGCTAAAATTAATTTAGCGTTTAGTTTTGTTTAATAATTAAATTTAAATAGTTAAAAAGTATTTTGTTAATGCAAGTTAATTTTTAAGCTATATTAAGCGTTGTTTTTTATAATTTAAAAAAAAGTTATGTTTAACAAGCTAATTTATGTTAATTATAACTTTATAATTTATGTTTATTATTTAAAACATTTAGTTTTTAAAATAGCAGCTATTAATTTTTAAAGTAATTATTAAATACTTTTTTATTAAGCTTGCAGTTTTTTTATAATAATTAAACAAAAGTATTAGTTAGTTTAAATAAATTATTTGTACGTTAAATTATTGTTTAACTTGTTTAACTAATTTTTTGTTTACTAATAAATTTAGTTATGTTTTAATATTATATAGCGCAATAATTTTTATTTTAAGGTTATTTATTTATAGTTATATTTTTTAATTAAATAGTATTAACTTTTTTTAGCTATTTATTTTAGTTAATAAAAAAAGTAAAACTATTAAAAAGATTTTTAATAGTTTTACTAATTTTTTAAGTTATTTAAGCTAAATAAGTTGTTATTTGCTTTTTTTTTAGTTAGCTAAACTTTGTTTATATTTGTTTGCTTTTTAAAGCAGTTAACTATTTTATGTTTTAGTTTGCTACATTTAAAACATATATTATTATTTTAATAAATTTTTTTTTTTTTTTAGTTAGCGCTTATTTAAATTAATTAGCTGTTTTAATAAAGTTAAGTTTGTTAAAAGCTTGCTATAAAGTTTTTGTAGCTAAATTGCTAACTTTAGCTTTAGTTTTATAATTGGCGCTAATTTTTTAACGTTATTAAAAAACGTATTTATAGTTAAATATAACTTTAATTATTTTGTTGCAAAAACGTTTATAAATTATGCTTAAGTTAGTATTAGCTTTAAAAATCTTATTGCTTAAGTTTATATTAATATAGCTTTAAAAAATTTAAAGCTATTTATTTTTAAGCAGCTTAAACTTTTAAACAAAGCTGTTAAACTAAAAAATAAATTAATAAATATTATTATTTTTATTAAGCTTAAAACAAAAAGCTTTTAGTTTTTTATAAGCTAAAGCGGCTTAATTTAAGTTATAATAAGCTGTTTTTAAAATTTAAATTAATTTGGCAAATTTATTAAATAAACGTTTAATAAAGCAAAATTAAGTTTTAATAAATTTTTTAACGTTTTTTTTTAATAAAAATATTATATAGCGCATACAGCTTTGCTTAATATAAACAGTAATAAAATCTTTTTTTAATTTGTTAGCTAGTTTTTTAAACTAATTATTAAAAAAGTTTTTGTTGTTTACAAACTTATTTAAGTTTGCTTTTTAAGTTTTTGCTTTTTTTTTGTAGTTTTTGCTAGCTGCGTTAATTAAGTAGCTAATAAGTTTAAATATTTTTTATGCAGTTATATTTATAAGTTTAAAGCTAGTGCTGCTAAAAGCGCTACTTTTTATGTTTTTATACTATTGTTTACTTAGTAAAAGCGTATTAGCTTAATGCTAAATTTAAGCTTGCAATTATTTAATTAGCTAATAAAAACGCTAAATTTTGTTTTAGTTATTTTTAGCTATAGTTTTTAGCGTAAATGTTATTTGTTTTTTTTTAAGTTTAAAAGCGTTTAAAAAAGCTTTTGTTTTTTGTTTTTTTTTTTTTTTTTTTAATTAATTAAATCGGTATATTAATAGTTAGGTTTTTTAGTAGCATACTTTTTAGCGCTGTATATAATTGCAGTTTTATAAATTTTTTTAAGTTTGTAATAAGCACTAAAGAAGTTTTTTAAAGTAGCATGTGGTTATATTAAATAATTGCACTTGTTTTTTAATAGTTGTATACTAACTAAAAAAAAAAAGATAATATTTTTATATTTTGTTTATTATAGCAAAAAAATAAAGTTTTATATTTAGTAAACGTTTAATAGCAAAAATAAAAAAGCTTAAAATAATATTATAATTGTGTAAAATGTTTTACAACATTATATTAATGCTATAAACTAAAATTTTAAGCTAAAAAAAAAAAAAAAAGGACAGCAAAGCTTGTAGTCTTTTAAAATTAAATATAATACAATTACCACTTTGTGGGTTGTGGTTTGTGCGTCCCTTATTGATATAACAGTTTGGTGGTGGTTTATGCGTCACACGTCACAATAACACAAACACGCGCAACAGCGCGTGGGGATACACCCCCTATGGGGTTGTATTATTTAGTTTTGTAAGCAAATATTTTTAAACTTTAACTTAACGTTATTTTAATAATTATTATATGTTATTTTTAAGCACTTGGTTAAGAAAAAATATTGTTTGCGTTAAAAACAACATTAAACCTAACAATTATTTTGCTTGTTTTTCTTTACTAAAAAGCTAAATACTTTATGTTTGCTAAAAAACAATGTGCTGCGTAGTAATTTAAAGTAGTTATATGTATAATATAATACTTTATTTGCGTTTTTTTATTTTGCCAACCTAAGCGTTTTTAATATACAAGATTTTGTTGATTTTAAAATTAAAGCATGGCGTTTATTTTAGCATTACAAGTTTTTAAGCAGAAAAAAAGATTTAACATTTGTAGCAAAAAGCTAACAGATTATTTTAAAAGCTTTTACTTATTTTATTTTTTATTTTTTAAAATATATAATATTTTTTTTTAAAGCTTAATTTTATTAGTTTATATTTTATTAAACGTTAAAATTAATTAAGCGTTTAGCTTTATTTAATAGTTTAATTTAAATCACTAAAAGGTATTTTATTAATATAAACTAATTTTTAAACTAATGTATTTTACAAGCTAATTTTATATATAAACAAGTTTTATACTTTTTTTTAGCGTACTTTATAAGCTAATTTATATATAAAAGTATTCACTTTACTTTATTATAACTGTGCAAAAAAAATTTATATAAAAATAAACTTAGTATTATTAAATTTATAATAAAATAACAAATTTAATAGTATTTTTGTTATTTTTTAGCTATTTTATTTAAGCGTGTAGCTTTAAAAAACAAATTTACAAAAATTATTTTAGCGTAGTTTTAATAGCTCTTTAAATAAAATAGTTAAAAAATAAAAAATAAAAATTTTAAATTATTTATTGTTATACACAAATAAATGTTGCACTTTTTATTAACTTTTTATTTTTTAACTTTATTTATATATTTCTTTTTAACTAACGCATTTTACAAGCTAGTTTTACACATAAACAAGTTTTGCACTTTTTTTTAGCGTACTTTATAAGCTAATCTTTTATGTAAAAATACTTACTTTACTTTTTAATAACTTTGCAAAAAGATATTGTACAACAAAATAATTAGTACTATTAAATTTGCTATAAAATAACAAATTTAATAGTATTTTTTTTTATTTTCTAACTATTTTATTTAAAGCGTTATTAAAAACTACGCTAAAATAATTTTTGCAAATTTTTTTTTAAAGCTATATGCCTAAATAAAATAGTTAAAAAAAAAAAACCAATATTAGATTTGTTATTTTATAGCGAATTTAATAGTACTAATTATTTTGTTGTATAATATTTTTTTATAAAGTTATTAAAAAGTAAAGTAACGTTATACACAAGTTAATAACGTACTACAAATTAATAACGCACTTTTTATTAACTTTTTATTTTTTTATTTTATTTATATATTATTTTATAATAATATAATAGTTTAAAAATCTAAAAAAGCTAATTTGCAGTTAGCAATTTAAGCTAAAAAACGCGATTTTAAAATTTTTTTTTATAAGCTTATTTGTATTTATAACGTTTTTAACTATATATTAAAACAAAAAATTAATAATAACGCGCTTTATTATGTTATAAACATTATAAAACAAAATTTAACAATATTTAAAAAAAAATTATTGCTAAACATATTTTAAGCTAAATGTATAAGCGTTTTTGTTTTAGTTTTATTATGTTTAAAAAATAGTTAACGTTATATATAAGCACATGTTACACTATAAGCACATGTTGCATTTTTTTGCATTTTTTATACGCTAATTTAAATAGCTTAACTATAACACATACAAATCTTTTTAATTAATTAGAATTATTTTTATTAAAAGTTTTTATTTTTGCTTAATAAGTTTGCGCATTATGTTTAAGCTTACTATAAATACTACAGCGCTTTTAACCTGTTTATACTTTTTTTACTAAACAACTACTTTTATTTTATTACCCGATTTAACTATTTTATTATTTTTAAATTTTTATAAAACTTAAACATTTTTTATAATAAAAAGTTTTTTATTTTAAAGTTGTTTATATTTAGTTTTGTAACGCTTATTTAAAACATAGTTAGTTTTTTAAAGCTTTTTGTTTTTTTAGCGTAGAAAAACGTTTTTATATATTAATTTTTGTATAACTTTTGCAATTAAGTTAATAAAATTTAAAATTTTTGTTAAAAAGCTTAAAAAATAATTTTAAACTTTAGTTTTAATAAAAGTTAATTACTATTTAATTTTTAATATAATAATAAACGTTTTTAAAGTTTAAAATTAAGCTAAAAAAATTAGGGTTAACAAACAGCGTTCTAGCTATTTTTTAAATATTTAATGCAAATATAACTTTATTTGCATTTAAAAGCATAATTTTAGCTGCTTTAAAACCCGATTTAATATTTTGTTTTATAAATACATATATAAATACATATAAAAAGCTTGCAAAAAAATTCTGTTTTTTAACATAAGTTTAATAGCGTTATATTAAACTTTTAATATGTTTATTATAACGCTGTTTTAAAATACTAAAAAAAACTAAATTAAAAAGCTAAAGTTTATATAACAAATAAATAAGCATATAAAACGTAATAAAATTGTTAAACTAGTAATATTTTTTAAATTTTATTAAATAGTAGCTTTTATAATTATTAAAAATTAAAAAGCAATAACTACTTTTTTTACAGTTTTTAATATAAATATTAAAATATTTTGCTAATAAAATAGTATTATAATATTATAACGCAAAATAAACTTTGTTTATAAAAATAATATATAATAATACTGCTTAACTTTAAAAATTAATAGCTTTGTTTATAATAACTTATTTTTTGTTTTTAAGCTTAGCTTATTTAAAACGCTTACGTTTTTTTAAACTTATAACAACTATTTTAATAATTATTTTGCTTATTAAAAACTTTATTTTATTAAAATTATAAATATTTTTAACTTGTATATTATATTTGCAATTGTACGTTTTATAAGCGCAAACTATACGCAATAACTTGTAAAATCTTTGTTAAAAGCTTGCTAGTAATTAATTCGGCAATTATAACGCGTTCAAAAGTTAAGTCGTTATTATACAAAGTTTAAAGCCTAATTAGTGTTAACTTTTAACGCGTTATGTTTATATTAAAAAATATTAGCTATTTTTTTTTAAATATATTAAAGCTAAAGTAAAAACGCTTGCAAATTTAGCTTAAAAATATATTTAGCAATCGTTTTTTTTTTTTTTTAAATATTATTAAATTTCGAAATTATATATTTTTAATATAAAAAGGTTTGCTATTATTAATTTTTTGTTTAAACATATAGTTGTAAACGTTATATATATAAACAAGCCTATAAAAAAATAATTTAAAGTTATGTTTTTTTAGCTTAAATTGCTAGCTGCAAATTAGCTTTTTTAGATTTTTAAGCTATTGTGTAGTTATAAAAAAATATATAAATAAAATTAAAAAACAAAAAGTTAATAAAAAGTGCAACATATGTTTATAGTATAACATGTGCTTATATATAACGTTATATTATATAATTAAATTTTAAAAATAATATTTTTGTTTTTTAAACAAATATTATATAAAAAACATTAACGTGGTTTATAAGCGAGTCGCCTATTTAAGCTTGCCCGGTTTTTTAGCACTTACCCTATAAAGAAATTCCCATACAAAATTTGTCTGTGCATAAAAATAACAATAAAGCTATAACTTTACTAATATAACTTTAATAAGCTTCGGACTTTTTTTATTATAAATTTTGTTGAATGGGCTTTGTACGGTATTATACGTTAAATACACGCGTGGAATAAAATACAATTTATTGTACTATATTTATTTATATTTTTATATAAGAAAAGAAGGCTTTATATAAAGCAGAGTTTTTACTTTAAGTAAAAACTTTTGCTAGCGTATAAGCTAATATAATAAAGAGAATTAGGTGCGCACATATTAATAACCTTGTATATAACAATAACTTTGTATATGCTTATACATATAGTTGCAACTAATACTAATTATTTTAATACTGGCTTTTTTTTTTTTTAGTTACAACATTATTGTACAATAAAAAAAAAAAAAGTAAACTATTAAATAGCTATATGTACATAGTTTGTATAATATTAAAAACAACTACTTAGTTTTAATTAAGTTTTAAAAAAGTAGTTAAATAATTATTTTTGTATACAAAATCGAATTAGTAGTTTATTTTTTTAATTAGATTATAAAAAGAATATTGTAAAGCTGCTGCTTTAATTATATAGTTAGTTTAATTAGTTAAAAGTATAAATAACTAATTATAAAGCTGTTAGTTTGGTTTATACTAGTTAAAAGTTTGTTTTTGTACGCTAGCAAAATTTGTAATTTTGTTAGTTTATATAATTTTATTGGCCGTTATATAAATAGTAAAAGTTATATTTTAATTAAAATGTGTTTTTAGCTATATAAGTAGGTTAATTATATAAAAAAAGCTAATTATATAAAAAAAAGTTTGAACATAAATACTATTAAAATTTTTAGCTGTTTTTTGTTTTTTTTATACTTTTATTTTTTTTTTTTGTATATTTTATTTGCTTTTTTATATATATACATATATATATATATATTTTTATTATACGTTTATTATATAGTATTGCTAATAGTTTTAGCTTACAAGCTGCTAAATTTGTTTATTGTACGCATTATTTGTTATAAAGGTTATTTTTAAGCTGTTTTTATTTAGTTATATAGCATTGCTATTGTTTTATATAAACAGAATGCTTATACTAATTATAATAGTTTTTTGTTTTATAAGTATTATTAAATTATAAAGTTTTAAAATAATGTTTATATAGCATGCGTTTAAAAATTGTATAACGCTTATTATAATTATTATATTTAAAAAAAAGTTAGAGCTAAAGTATTGTTTATAAAAAAAATAGTTATATAATAAAAAAAATAAAAATAAATAAAGTTTGCGTTATTTTTTATTTTTTAAAGTTTTTTTTAAAATTAATATACTTTTATACATTATTTTTATTATTATATACTTTTTTTTTTATAATTATTATAATTATATATTGTTACAAACAGTTAATAAGCTATTTAACTGCGCTATAATTTTTCGCACAAAAAAGTACAAAATATTAAACTGTTTTTAGTTTTGGTTTAAGTGGCTTATATTAGCAGGTCAGGTTAAGTCTAGTTAGATTAGGTGTAGCAACCGCTATACTACCCCGCACCTACAGGTTATTCACTCTGAATAACTTTCGAATAGGTGGGCCGGGGGTTGCGCGCCCGCTGCATTCTGCAGCAGGCCGCGCCCTGCTAATAGTACCGAAAGCAGCGCACTCCCTCTACCGCAACTCGAACTCGCAGCCTTTAAATAATTTAGTATAATGTTATAAACAGTTAATAAGCTACCTAACTGCGCTATAGTTTTTTATACAAAAGAGTACAAAATACCAAACTGTTCTTAGTTTTGGTTTAAGTGGCTTATATTAGCAAGTTAGGTCAGGTTTAGTTAGGTTAGGTGTAGCAACCGCTATATATATAACTATTTAAATTTTGTTTATATATGTTTTTATTTATATAAATAATTTATTTGTTAATATAAAAGTTTTTAATATTTAGTTTAACGTTTTTTTTATAAATATGTTAATAAAATTATTTTTGTTATTAATTTATTATACTTTAAAGATTTTTTTTTTATATAACTTTTTAAATAATATAATATTTATTATTAAGCGCTTTTTTTATATTATATTTAGCTTTATTAAACAGTTATATAACAATTTTAAATTAAAATATAAAACTGTTAAAATAAAAAATAAACTTAATATAATTATAATTTTTAAAAGTGTTATATAAAAAGCAATAGCATTATTAAAGCTATTAATTATGCTATATAATTTATTAGTAAGTACGCTTTTAATTATTTTTTTGCATTTATTAAAATTTTAGTATATAATATTTTTTTTAATTTTAAAGCTTAGGTTTATTTTTATATAGTTTTTAATACTTAATATAATAAAAAATTTAAATTATAAGGTTATATTAGCATTGTTAGCAAAAAATTTGTTTATAAAAATAAACAGTTTTATACGGTGCAAATTTAGTAATATAAAAATTAAGCCGCAGTTTAAGTTATTTATTTGCTATTTGATTTTTTTGTTTAAGTTTATAATATTGTCCAGCTTAAAATTTATTACTTAAGCTATAGCAACAAAATTGTATGCTGCTTTTAGCTAGCAAATACTGCTAATATATATGCTTTTTATACGTTATAAAATATATTGCTGCACAAAATTCTTTATATAAAAGTTAACTAAGTTTAATTAGTTTGTTTAGCTTTTTTATATTAAAATAATATTGCTTTTAAATAATAAAGTAATTTGTTTGCTATTAAACTTTATAAAATAGTTTAGCTAAAATATTTTTTTTGGTTTTATATAAAACTTAGCTTGTTATAGCTTACGTTTTTTTTAGCTAAAAAATTAGGCGTTATAAAATTAAATATATTGTTTATTTAAAAACTAATAATATTAAAGTTGTACAATAGCTTTATTATAATTAAAAAATATAAGTTGTATATAAAAATAATTATTTTTAATTTTTTATAATAGTGTTAATAATAAGTTTTAAATTAATATAGCTTTAATTTTGCTAGTTTATATAAAAGTTGTATAATTTATAAAATTGTTTTATTAAAATATTTTGATTTTAGTTTTGTTAATAATTATATAAAGATTTTTTTAGCTAGCTTATTTTTTAATTATATATACGTTTATATAATATTTTAAAGTTTGCTTAATATATTAAAATTGCATATTAAAAAAAAGCTTAGTATAAAAAGTAATTGCTAGCTTATTTGCTAAATAGTTAGTAATTATATAAAAACTGTTTTTTTATTATTATTGTTATAGCTTTATATAACAAGTTTTAACTTTTTGTATAGCTTAGTTGTTTTTTTTTTGATTTTTTATATAAAGCAGGACTTAAAAATATAAATATTGCTATATTTAACTAAATTATATTTTATAAACTAAAATACGCTTTATATAATAAGGTTATTAATTTTTATAGCGTTTAATTTTTTAAATAAAGCGTTAAATATATTAATTATGCTGTTTTTATATAATTTAACAGCTAAAAAATAGTTCTGTTTTTTTTTAAAGGTTAAAAACAGCTAACTAACTTGTTGTACAAAAGTTATATAAAAATTATTTGTTTTTTAAAGTTGTTTTTGTTTTTTTTATATAGCTAAAAGTTAAAAATGCTTGTTGTTTAGCTTTGTTTTTTATATATTTAAAACGTATTAAGCTGTTTATTAAATTAATAATTATATTAAATTTTTTAATTAATTATATTTTGTATAAGCTATTTTAACTTTTTTTTTTATGCTATATTAAAACTTTATTTTAAAAAAAAAATAATATATTGTATAAAGCAAGCTTGTTATATTAGTTAATTATATAATTAATTTTAACCTTTGCTTTTTTTTTGCGTAGCATTTTTATTGCTTTTTTTAATAGCTTTTGCTTTTTGTACAATATTAGGCAAAGGAAGCAAATTTTAATTAATTTTAAAATAGGCTTTAAAAACAAAAAAAGTTAGTACAATGCTGTTTAGTTTGGCAGTATTGTTTAAAGCTTTAATTGCTATTTGTAAAATTGATTTTTTTTTTATATAATAACCAAGTTTTGCTTTTAAAATATTATATATATAACAAAGTAGTTTATATGCTTTTTTAATTTTGTTAATTGTTTAATATGTTTAAATAAACATTGTATAGCATTGGGTGTTTATAATTTTTGCTTAGTTTTAAAACTTTTTAAACAAAAAATTTATATTTAAGTTATATATAATATAGTTAAAAAGTTTTTAATATATGTTGATTTAGCATTTGTATAACGTTTTTTAAGCGTTTTGCGTAAATATAAATTTTAAAAATATTGTTGCTTAAAATAATATAGCTGCATTAATTATATAAAAAACTTGCTTGTTATTTATTTGTATAGCATTTATTATAATTTTATAATTAAAATTGTAGTTGTTTTTAATTAAAAATTTAAAATATTTAAATGCTTAATTATATAATTAATAATAATAACAAAATTTTTAAATTTTTTTTAAAATAAAATAGTTAATATTGTATTTTATGCAATTAAACATATTATATAATTTTTTATATAAAAGTGCTTAAAACAGCAATAAAGCTGTTGCAGTTTTATTTTTATAAAATATATTTTAGCTTTATATAAGCTAGTATTAAAAAATAAATATTTTTATTTACGTATAATAAAAATAGTTTTGTTATTTTTTTGTATAATAATATTTTTTGTGTTATTAAAATATGTTTGCAATTTGTTAACGTTTTTTAATAAAAATAAAAAAAAAATAAAGCTGTTTAAAATATAATATGTTGTTATATTAAAAAAAATTTTTATTTGTATAATATTAATAGCGTTTATAATATTATTAGCGTTAAATTTAATATGCGTATTTTTTAGTGTTTAGCTTATTTTTATATAAGCTTTTAGTTATGCTTTTTTTACTGTTAAATAGTTTAAAGCGCTTATATTTTATAGTTTATTTTAGTATTTTATATAATATTAGTTATTTAATATAAACTAGTTAAATAAAACATTTGTTTTACAGTTTTAAATGTTTTTATTAGTTATATAATAAAAAAAAGTATTATTTATTAAAAATTAGGTTAATTAGCTACTAAATTTTTTGTTAATGTTTTTATTACTTTTGTTTAATTTTAAAAATTTTTTATATTTTGTTAAAAATACTAAGAATTTTTTAAGCATAAATAAAGTATTATAAATTATTTTGTATAAGTTAAAGTATTAGTTTTTTGTATAAGCTTGTTTTTAAAATATATGTTTAAATAACTAGCAGCTTTTTTTGCTGCATATAAAGCATTTTTTTTTGTATAATACTTTTGGTTAGTTTTTTTTTGTAGCTAGCTTAAAAATTTAGGTTAAAAACTAAGTTGTTAGCTTTTTGTACAGCTATTTTAATTATATTTTTTGTTAATAAAATAGCTGTTATTGTTTTATTATACAAAATGTTTTAATAAATTATTTGCTACTATTTAAATACATGCTTTAAAGTTAAAAAAAAAGCTTTTATATATTAATTTTTAAAATATAAGTGCTGTAGCTAGTTTTAGTACTTTTTAATATGCTTGTGCAACTGTTATATTTAATTAGATTTTTTTTTAATAATTTGCGTTAAGCGCACGTTATACTTTTATAAGCTTGTTCATTATAAAGTTTAATACTTTGTATAATACTAAATTAAAGTTTTTTTTTTTTATTTATACAAAAGTAATTATAGTTTAATTAGTTTAATATTAGCTATAATTTATATTAGTATTAAAATAATTATTTTATTATATAATAAATTTTGTTTTAAGTTTTATTTAGGCTAATATAATAAATAAAAAAATCTTTTGCGCAATTTTTTAAAATAGTTAAAAATATTATATAATATTAATTTTTTATAATTTTAAGTTAATAATAAGCATTTATAAATAAATATGCTTTGTTATATAATAGGTTATATAGCTAGCTTAAATAATTTTTTTTTATTTTTTTTAAGTTTTTTAAAAGATTGCGTACTTTTTAAGTAGAATTATTTTGTTTTGTACGTTTTTTATAAAAAGTAAGTTTATTAAAAAATTATTTGGTATAAAGTTTAATGTTATATAGAAATATGTTTGTTGTTTTAAAGTTTGTTAAAAATAATAAATAATAAGGTATTTATATACTGGCTAAAAGTTTGGTTTATGTTTTGCTTTTGTTATACGTTTATATATTAGTTTAAAAGTATTTTAGTTTTTAATTATTAGTTGTATATAGTTTTAAGTAAAGCAGTTTTTAAAAATATAAAGGTATATATTTTAAGTTAGCTTTAGTTATATAGTTTTAGTTTATATAGTTGTATTTAAAGTTGAAGTTTTTTGCAGCGTTATACAAAGTTGTTAACTTAGCATAAAAAAAACTAATAATGTTTATATAGCAGCTAATAAGTTGTTTTAAATAGTTAAAAGTTTTAGCTAGTTTTTTATTAAATTATATTTGCTTTATACAATCTGTATAAAACTTTTAGTTTAGTTTAACTTTTTTAATTTTAGTTGTACGCTTTTAGCTTTAAATATTTAAAATAGTTTTTTGTATAACGTACGATAAGTTTAAAAAAGTAGTTTGTTGTTTAGTTTTCGAAATTTTTTGCGTACGCTTTTTAAAACTTTTGTTAAACGTTTTTTAAATACTAGTATTTAATAATTTAAAACGCTGTTTATATATTTAGCAATTTTAAAGTTATACAATTTAAATTAACGCTTTTTTTTTAGTATTTAAAGTTAAAATAGTTTTGTACGTTTTTAAAACTAAGCTTAAAGTTTTTAGCAATTTTTTTGTATATAAAATTAATTAAGGTTTATAATATAGCAAGTTTTGTTATATTGTGTAAAATATTTAATGCTATATTTATAAATAAAACTAAGCAAACAAGTTATTGTTTTTATTATTATATAACAAGTTATTAAATATAATTGCATACTATTTTTTTTGTTATAATATAAATGTATTTAGTTTTGTTAAAAAAGTAACATTTGTATAACAATAAAATCGATTTTTTTGTTTTTTTAATGTATAGATATATTTAGTTTGGTTAAAAAAGTAATATTTATGCAACAAAGAAATTAAAATATGATATAAAGATTTAGTTAGGCCGTAAATGCTTTTGCAACTATTAATTAATATTGAATAAGCTTTGTATAGTATTGTATGTTAAACATATGTATAAAATAAAATATAATTTATTATATTATATTTATTTATATTTTTATATAAAAAAAGAAGGCTTTATACAAAGCAAAGTTTTTACTTTAAGTAAAAACTTTTGCTAGCGTATAAGCTAATATAATAAAAAGAATTAAGTGCGCACGTGCTAATAACTTTATATATAACAATAACTTTGTACATGCTTACATATACAGTTGCAACTAACACCAGTTATTTTAACAAATTTAACTAAAAAAAAAAAATAAGTTACTATTTTATTTCTTTATATTATTTAACTTTTATAGTTAAACAAAAAATTATATTAAAATTTAGCATAATTATTTGTTTAACTATAAAAGTTAAATAATATAAATAAATAAAGTGGTAACTTATTTTTTTTTTTTAGTTAAATTTATAATAAAAAAAGTCCGAAGCTTATTAAAGTTATATTAATAAAGTTATAGCCTTATCGGTAAAAGTACTTTTTGTATACAAAATGTATAAGAAAAATACTGCTAAGCCAAATGGGCAACTCGCTTAAATGGGCGACTTGCTTATAAACTACGTTATAAATTTTAACAGCTTTTTAAATAAATAAACGCAAATTGTTTTTATAAGCTTAAAAAATAAGTTATACGTTAGCTTTTTTATGCAAGTTAACTATTATTATTAAAAAAAAAAAAATTTTTTTTTATATGTATATAAAAGTTATAAAAAATAGCTTATTTAATTAAATAGCTAAGTTAATTAAAAAATGCGTTATATATTAAATTATTATTTAACTTGTTAAACTAATTTTTTATTTATTAATAAATTTGTTTATAATTTAATATTATATAATATAACGCATCTCCCACTTGATTTTGGCCACCCTATTGGATTGGCCACCCAAAATACATACAAAAAACGTCCGTGCGCTTTTAAATAACTCTACCAATATAAGTCCTATAAACTAATAATCAGTATATTTAGATTCCTTATTTTATAAGGAATTCAATAGTATTTTTATTTATTTTATAGCTATTTTATTTATAGCTGTATAAAAAACCACGCTAAAATAATCCCTGCATTTTTAAAAACTTTAAATATATTAACAAATAAAATAGCTATAAAATTAAGAAAAATAGATTTGGACTTGTTATTTAATAAGGATTTCAAAAATACTAATTATTAGTCCGTACGATCAAAATTAGTCGATTTATTTAAAAGCGCACGGACGTTTTTTGTATGTATTTCGGGGTGGCCAATCCAATAGGGTGGCCAAAATCAAGTGGGAGATGCGTTAATAGTTTTTATTTTAAAGTTATTTATTTATAATTATATTTTTTAATTAAATAATATTAAATTTTATTTTAATAGTTTTGCTAGTTTTTTAAGTTAACGCATTTTATAAGCTAGTTTTGCATTTTCTTAGCGTACTTTATAAGCTAATTTATTTGCAAAAATACTTACTCCTTTTATTATAACTTTATAAAAAAACATTGTACAACAAAATAATAAGTACTATTAAATTCGTAATGAAATAACAAATTTAATAATATTTTTTTTTATTTTCTAACTATTTTATTTAAAGCGTTATTAAAACTATGTTAAAATAATTTTTGCAAATTTGTTTTTTAAAGCTATACGCCCAAATAAAATAACTAAAAAAATTAAAAAAATAGTATTAAATTTGCTATTTTATTACGAATTTAATAGTACTAATTATTTTGTTGTACAATGTTTTTTTTTCGCAAAGTTATTAAAAAGTAAAGTAAGTATTTTTATATAGAAAATTAGCTTACAAAGTACGTTAAAAAAAGTGCAAAACTTACTTGTAAAATGCGTTATTTAAATTAAATAAGTTATTGTTTACTTTTTAAAATAGTTAACTATTTTATATTTTAATTTATTATATTTAAAATATATATTATTGTTTTAACAAATTTTTTTTTTAATAGTTAACGCTTGTTTAAATCAATTAACTGTTTTAATATAATTATTTTTATTAAAAGCTTATTATAAAGTTTTTATAAATAAAATGTTAACCCTAGCTTTAACTATTTTATTATAAAAATGTTTATAAATTATATTTAAATTAATATTAGTTTTAAAAATTTTATTATTTAAGTTTATATTAATATAACGCATCCCACAAGCTAGTTTTGCACACAAGCAAGTTTCGCACTTTTCTTGGCGTACCCTGTAGGCCACTTTATATGCAGGGGTACTTAC
>MU377022.1:0-183039 GCA_022495195.1 Xylaria digitata
AATTAAGCTTTAAAAAAAAAGTATTGCATATTTTAAAAAGCAAAAAAAAAAAAGTTAGCTGCTGCTATAATAAGCGCAAAAAAAATAAAAAACCAAGCTATAATTTAAAAAATTATAAAATAAGTTAAAAATAATTTAAACTGTTAACAATAAGTTAAGCTAATGCTAAAAATGCTAACTAAACTAATATTTATTAAGTTTATAAAATTATTTAAAAACAAAAAAACTATAAATATAAAAGCAGTTAAACTTTAAAAAACGTATAATAAAAAGCATATATTGTTTTTTGTAAACAAGAATTTTAAGTACATAGCTTTAGTTTAACGTTTTTTTTTAAAACTATTAATATATTTAAAAAGTTTTTTTTAAAAAAAAAAAGCAGATATTTTGTTTTTATTACAACTAAAACATAATATAGTTTTTAAACTTAATAAAAAAATATAAAACAGTAAGCTTTTAAAATATTAAACTTTAATTTAGTATTTATTTTTAAAAAAAAAAATAATAAACTAGCTGCTAAAAATAAACTTTATTAAACTAGCTATAAAAGTAAATGCAGCGCTAGTTTTATTTGTTTTTAAGCTGTATTTATAAAAGCAAAGGTTTTATATTAATTACTGCTAGCAAAATTAATACTTAAAAAACAAAATAGTTTTAGCTTTAAATTTAAACAGTATTATTTATAACTATTAAAATGCAAAATAATACTTTAAACTTAACGTTATTAAAGCTTTTTATTAGCTATACATATTAATTAACTTTTAATATTTTATAGCTTTTTATATTTAACAAAAAGTTTTTTAATAAAAAATTCTTTTTTTTAGCTTTAAAATAAGCTTAGCTTAATAGCAATCTTTTATTAATATTTAACTATAAAAACTGTTAAACAAATTTATTAATACATATGCCAATAATATATTAATATATTTAAAATTAAAAAAAAAGTATTAAAAGTAATACAAAAAAGTTATTTATTGTTTGTATAAAATCTAATTGCAAAAAAATATTAAAAAATCTTAATTTAACGTTATTATAATAAATTATTTAAGCGTTATTATAAAAGCTAAAGTTAATATTTAAATTAACCTAGTAAAAATTAAAGCTATTATAAACTAAAAGTTTAAAAACTTTAACAAAATTAAAGCAGTTTAATTTTTTTTAAAACTATATAATTTTATTTGTATATTTATTTATTATATTAACAATATTACAAAACTATTAAACTATTTATTTAAAAAAAACGCTTTGTTTAAAAAAAGCTTAAAATAAAAAAACGTTTTTAAAGCTATAAAGCAATTAGCATGCTAAGCACTAGTATTAGCATTTTTTTGTTTAAAACAACTTATTTAAATAAAAACTAACGTATTAAAAAACGCTATTAGCAAAATTATTTAACAGCAACAAAAAAACAAAAAATAAAAGCTTATAAAATATTTTTTTAAAACGATAACTGCATTAAAAAAAGCTTATTTTATATAAAATAAAAAAATGTTAGCTATAATACAAACTTTAAAGTATTATTGCTTAAAGCTTTTAAAACAAAAATTTTTTGTTGTTATTAATTATTAAGCTTTTTTATACTTTTTAATTAAACGTATGCTTTTAATACGCTAAATTTAGTAAGCCAACTTTTTAACAAACTTTAATATTATTTTTTAATATAAACTTAAAAAAAAAAACGTAGTAACTAATGCTTTATTTAAAAAAACAGCTAAATTATTTATAATAAAAGCATAAAAAGCTAAAAAACGTATTTTAATTATAATCGAACTTTAAGTTATAAAAAAATTAATAGCTGCTATAAAAAACAATAAAGTAGCATTTAAAAAAGCTAAACTAATAAAACTAATTAAAAAAAAAAACAAAGTTTAAAAATTAAGCTACAAAAATTATTAGCTATAAATGCTTAAAATTATTTTAAATAATATTATTTTTTTATAAACAGCTTTAATTAAAAAGTTATACTACCTTAAAATTACTGCTTATTTAAGCTAAAACAAAACAATTAAAACAATTAAGCAAAATTTTTATTAGCTTTATTTAAAACAAAATGTTAAAAAATATGTGCACAACTGTTATAACTGTTAAAAAAACAAAATATTTTAAAATAAAACATTTAAGCTACTATATTTAATATTTATACTGCAAGCAATATAAAAACAAATAATAATAAACAAAAAAAACATGCTAAAAAACTGCTAAAGCTATAATTACGTTTAAGCTTTTATAAACAAGTTTAGCTGTTTGTTAATTATACTTTTAAATAAAAAATCTAATACAGCAAAAACAATAGCAGCATAATATTATTGTTTTTTATATCGATTTTTTAGCATATTAAACTGTTAGCTATTAAATAACGTAAAGCTTTTTATATTAAATTTTATAAAAAAAATTAACAAGTTAATTAAAATAAAATACTACAATAATAATGCTTACTATTTTTAAACATAAAAAGCAATCAAACTTATTAACTAAAAACTTAATTAACAATTACAATTTTATATTAACAAATACTAAAATAATTAAAGCTTTTATTTATTAACGTTAAATTTTGTTTATAACTTATTATAATACTTATTATTAAATATAGCTTTTTTAAAAATAGTTTTAAAAACTAATATATATAACTTACTGTTAACAAAACTTTTAAACAAAAAAATTAGCACGCTGCTGCAAAAGCTGGCATTAAAACTAATAAAACAAACATAAAAAGTTTAAAAAATAGCACACGTATTAACAAAAGCAGCTTAAAAACAATAAAAATTATAAACTAATAAAAAGCGCAAACTAATTAACTTTAAAATAAAAAACAAAGTATTTTTTAAAAAAAAAAAGTTTTTTATATAAGTATTAACTATTTAACTAAATTTATAATTTGTAAAACTATTTAAAATTTTAAAAAAACAAAGCTATAATTACGTTTTAAACTTATTTTTATTATATAAAATAAAAAACTTATTTTATATTAACTAATTACAAAAAGCAAACAACAACTTATTATTATAACAGATTTAAACGCCTTTAAAACTTAAAAACATTAACAAAAAATCTAAATATAAAATAAACAAAATAAAAAAATTATGCTTGCATAAAAAATATTATATATTACAATATTAGGTTTTTTAACAAAAATATAACTTTAACAATATATAATACTTAGCAAAAAACTTTAAAAATGCACCTGCTATATTTAAACAATTTTATAAGCTATACTTTAAAGCCTTAAAGCTACTAATTAAACTAAAAAAATAAATGCGCGTAGCTGCCGCAAATAAACATATAAAAAACTACTTAAATAACAATATAGCTAAAAAGTTAAAAAAAGCTATAATAACCAAACGTTATACCTAGCATTAATATAAATCAAAATTTATATTTCTGTTTTAATAAAAAAATATAACGTATAAACTATTACCAAACTATTATATTAATAAAAAACGCACAAACTACAACTTATAAAGTAGTAATTATATTATATTTAATTTTAAAAGATCGCAAGCTTTGCTATTCTTTTTTTTTTTTTTTTTTTCAGCTTAAAATCTTAGTTTATAGCATTAATACAATATTATAAAGCATTTTACACAATTGTAACATTAACAATATAATAAATTATTAAGTATAAAAGCTTAAACATGCTTTTATTAATAATATAAAAACATTTTTAAAAATAGTTAAATAATATTAGTTATTAAAAAAACATTATAAAAGTTAAAAATAATATAAATAATAATATAAAAGTAATAAAAAAAATAAAAAAGTAATAAACAATGTTAACAATTAATTTTTTATGCTTATATATTAATTCCTTTTAATAATACTAAATTTATTTTTATATAACGTTATATATAAGCACATGTTGCATATAAGCATATGTTGCACTTTTTTTAGCGTACTTTATACGCTAATTTTTTATATAAAGCTATTTACTCCACTTTTTAATAACTTTTTTAATTTAAAAGCTATAATAAAATAAATTATATTATTAGATTTGTAATTAAATAAAAAGTTTAAAGATTTTTTATTTTATTTTCTTACTATTTTATTTAAAGCGCTATTAAAAACTACGCTAAAATAATTTTTGCAAATTTGTTTTTTTAAAGCTATACGCCCAAATAAAATAGTTAAAAAATAAAAACAAAAATTTTTAAATTCCTTATTTAATTATAAATTTAATAATATAATTTATCTTATTATAGCCTTTAAATTAAAAAAGTTATTAAAAAGTGGAGTAAATAGCTTTACATAAAAAATTAGTGTATAAAGTACGCTAAAAAAAAGTGTAACATATGCTTATAGTGCAACATGTACTTGTGTGTAACAGTAACCTTTTTTTACAAAGTTATAATAAAGTGAAATAAATACTTTTATATATAAATTAACTTATAAAATACGCTAAAAAAAGTGTAAAACTTGTTTGTGTGTAAAACTAGCTTATAAAATGCGTTATATAATTAAAGCTTATATTTAGTTTTTAAAATTAAAATTAAAAAAATAACTTTTTAACAACATTTTTTTAATAATAATTATATAGTTTTTTATTTTAAATTACTATTTACCAAGCAATATTTTAAACATAC
This sequence comes from Xylaria digitata, assembly GCA_022495195.1. Classification (NCBI taxonomy): domain Eukaryota; kingdom Fungi; phylum Ascomycota; class Sordariomycetes; order Xylariales; family Xylariaceae; genus Xylaria; species Xylaria digitata. The sequence goes on from MU377022.1 coordinate 4,578, forward strand.
GGTTTTATAATATTTTGCTGTAAGTTGCATCCTTAGCTAGGCTAATAATACGATACTCATAACTAGAGGATTGTTACACCCTGCATACAAATTAGCTTACAGGGTACGCCAAGCCAAAATGTCAATCCGCTTGGGGTGTTAATCCGCTTGTGGTATGCGTTAAGTACTTTACATAGTAAATTGTATGGCCAGGTACGCCAAGGTCTGCTAAGATGCTATTACGTGATGTGGCTAATCCAATTGGGTGGCCAACTCAAGTGGGAGATGCGTTGAGTAAAAAGGTTAGGTACCTACCAAAGTATACTATAGAATTCAGCACGGAATGTATACCGTACTGTGCACAGTATTTACAACATACCTCAGCATAGCTCTGCATTCATATCAAGATAATCAGGACTACCTTTATCATGGGAGCCGTATAAATATACCTTCATCCATAGAGCGTTTCGGAACTGGATATCTAATCTCTGGGCCTGTTTTTAATACTTGTGAAATAGCCTTAGCGAGTCTACTCGTGTGCTAGTTTGTTTGTAGGCGCCTAACGTACAACTTGTAACAAGTTAGGAATGGGTTAGGTACGCCCCAGATAAACGTATCCCGCCATGGGCAGATAATATATCGGCAAAATGGCCGCAGCTCCTCATCTTATATCGTCAATGTTTCTTGACGCCTTCCATCCACTCTTTAGTTCCCTTGGCACCGTCGTGGGATTTCTTGAATAACTTGCGCTCCCACTCTTCGAGCCCACGCAGAAACTCCTCTCCCGCACCGACGCCCATGTCGTCTGTGGCCCCGGCCTTGCCCGCATGGAGAGCAATGTCGGCCGCTCTGGTGACAAAGGTGCGTCGCAAGATGGCGCACATCTCCTTCTCCTCGAACAAGTCGAGCATGCGCGTCCCGAGACCGTAGAAATTGTGGGATTGGTCGCGCAGTGGCACGGCGCGGGGGTCGGCCTTGAGAGCAGACATGACCTCGTTCGACAGGGACGGCGGCATGTTCAGGGAGACGAAGGACTTGGCGTCCTCGTCGGCGCTGCTAGGGGCCCTGTTGGCTAGGGCGAGCAGCTCGGCGAGCCATAGAGGAAGACCAATCGTCGTGCCGCTCTTGAGCGGCTGGGTCGGGTTGTTGTCGAGATATCCCAATTCGGGGATGTCGAGCTCGAACTTGCACGGTACTTTCTGCGGTAGGTAGTAATACCCTCATTAGTAGAGAACCATGACGAGTATCATGACGAGTATGATGCCGCGCCGCATGAAGAGACAGGAACGAAAAGGGAATAAAGGAAGATGAGGGTTGGTACCTCGGCATCGGTCAAGATGGCATCGATATCGTAGTAGGACATGTTGCCCGCAACGTCACTCTACGATTTGACTGGAGGAGAGGGCTCATATTCGGTCATACCCCGGTAGTCGCATTCATCCCGTAGCAGAGCCGTAGTTGACAAGTGCTGAAGGGGAGGAGGTAATGTTGCGAGATGCACAGTGGTTGGATGTGCACAGTAAAGAGAGGCGCATACGCGATTTGAGGCCATGCAGGGCTCGCGATGGTTGCGGGGTGCTCACATAAGTACCCGATATAGCGATTTGACCGCGGGGCATTCACGTAATCTACCACTTATTACCGATAACCTCCGATAGAGCTATGGCTCCCACTCTACCTACTCACTGTACCTAAGCTGGAGGTACCTAAGCTCGGAGCTGCTGCGGAAAAGCCCGGTGCTTCGGTCGGCTATAGGGCGGTACTAGACATTGACATCATTCTTCTTCTCCTCCTCCGTCCGCAAGCTACAAGTACTTATTTGCTCTTTATTATCTGTGTGTATCCTTCCTCCAAGTCCACCTCGAATGCTGCCGCAATACCATTTCTGGCATCATTGACATACTGACAGTACATTCGCCCAGACCAATTGATCCAATACCCTCAATATGGCCACCACCCTCTTTCGTGCGGTTCCATTGGCGCGGGCAGCTTTACGAGCAAGCTCTGTGAAGCCCGCTGTCGCAGCTCTGGCCAGCACCTCCTTCGTCCGCGGCAAGGCCACGCTGCCCGACCTGACCTGTAAGCGAGCCATGCGTCACCTGTTACATTGGAGAGAATTGAATATAGTCGAATCACCACAACTAACTCGTCTCGACCGCTCTCAGACGACTACGGCGCCCTCGAGCCCTACATCTCGGGCAAGATCATGGAGCTACACCACAAAAACCACCATCAGACTTACGTGAACGGCCTCAACAGCGCCTTGGAGCAGATTGGGGAAGCTACTGAGAGCGGGAACCAGTCAAAGGCCGCCACCCTCGCCCCCCTGCTCAACTTCCACGGCGGCGGTCACATCAACCATACCCTCTTCTGGGAGAACTTGGCCCCCGCGAACAAGGACGGCGGAGGCGAGCCCGACGGTGCTCTCAAGGTACGTCTTCAATTATTATCCCTTCAGCTTGTCTTCATCGTGACCACCGCCGTCATGCTGACTTGGCTTCGTCACCCACTAGTCCGCTATTGACCGTAATTTCGGGTCCTTCGCATCCCTTCAGAACCAGGTCAACACTACTCTAGCTGGCATCCAAGGCAGCGGCTGGGCCTGGCTCGTCAAAGACAAGGCAGCCGGCACTCTCCAGGTCGTCACCCGCGCCAACCAAGACCCTGTCACCGGTAACTACGCGCCGCTCTTGGGCATCGACGCCTGGGAACACGCTTACTACCTGCAATACCAGAACAGGAAGGCAGAATACTTCAGCGCCATCTGGAATGTGATCAACTGGAAGACCGTCGCCAGCCGCCTTGAGAAGGCATAGGGTAGCTTTATACCGGAGTAATCGTGTATGTATATGTATATAGCAGAGAAGAAGATACGGGGCGCTCGCGTTATCTCGCTACTATTCCAAGCACTTCATATGTCTAGACATAAAGTCGAGAGATGAAAGCCATGCTAATCAATGACGCCCGCCAGCGGAAGGGGCAGGTGGTAGGTTGATAAGATGCCAATCAGATAAGACTAAGATTATCTACTCAATTAGGTTGGGAAAAGTATCGCATCACGTAGGTAGACATATACACAAGCGATTCGGCCATGCTGGAGGAATCAAGCCGGCCGAGCGACGTTCGAACCGAAAGCAATCAGCCCTCCGTCGGACTGGCGGAAGTTTCCACAACCAGGATTGCCGACAACAAAAACTACTCGTACATCATGGTTATCCTCTCTCTCGGCTACCTAACTTCAGACGCCAGTGGCAAAGAACTAGACGCGAGTTCCTGCACAGCAGACTAACATACACGAAGAACCTAGGCAGTTAGGCGGAAAGCCCGGGAAGCCCGGGTTTCGGGATCCAAGCATGGATGCTGTTCATACGCAGGTAGGGTATCGAAGCCTACAATTCCCGCGTAAAGCCAATAATGGGAATCGAGACAAGATTGTGACAGCGTGATCGATAAACAGAAAATAAATATATCTGGGGGGAAGAACAATGACGATAATAAACGAACAAACAATAGGAGGGACGCATCGTACCGTACCATCCGACTACGGAGGACGAAGTTTTATAGGCATACAGCAAGCATACGAGACCACCGGGTATTTTATGCGAGATCCTCACACGCGTAAACACGTAATTTTCTGTAATATACCTACTCGTAGGGATCTACTCGTAAGGATCTACCAAGATACAAATTTGAATGATGATATTGGTGCAGGTAAAGACGGAAGAATTCATGCTGTCATTACCGATGTTGAGTTAACAAGCAAAGAGTATGTATGCATCTGGATAGGATGGCATTGATTTAGCTTAGCTTAGTTCGGCTCGGCTTGGATCAGCCTATTCGGTATACTAACCTTGGCATATGTTTATTTGCAGAGAGACTCTACATCGCAAGCTGATTTGAAAATAAGTAAATATAAGTACCTGGGCAAATAAGAGCGGGAACCTTTTTTCGGCTACGTTAAAGTGAGTTAGGTAATTATTTAGTCAACTATTTTATATGGAGTTCTATTCTCTACTACATTAGATAAATAGATAAACACTCAGAAACAAATATATATAGACGGACGATGCGAGAAACAGAGTGAAGAAATAAGTTCAGGTATTGCCTAGTATTGCTTACAACATACCTATAGAGATATAGTCGACTTCAGCTTCTAAGAATTCTTAGCATGTTAGCGTGTTGGAGTAGTTGATTACTCATGCCCGGTTTCTTAAACACTTAGCAATCCCATTTAGAAGAAGGACCTACCTACGTAAGCTAAGCCTCTAAGGTTAGATAGAAAGCAGACATCTACCATGTAAGGCGGTGTGCGTGGTTATCCCAACTGACGACTTTACACCCAAATGAATTAGTTATAGACATACCTGTACATCAAGGACGAATCATTGTATGATTGTGTATATCTAGATATATGCCCTATGACTCCTCGTAAAAATCATAACAGGGACCAGGAGAGTATCGTATCGAAGTGTAGGTAGGTAAAGGAAGGTATTGGTATCTACTGGGTTAGTAGATAGAGTCAGATGAGGTTGGTTCCTAAGGGATGTGAGGTATGTGAGGTAGTCAAATGACCCGACACGCGACGTCATTCGCAGCCCCAAAATCATACTAACTAATAGGGCACTGGCCAAATAAGCGCCATCAACCTGCCAGCTCACATTCTTCTCTCACCTCTTGCAGTACACTAGTGTAGGTAGTGTACCTGATAGACAGAGCAGAGGCAGGGTATTGGCTTCTCCCTGCCAAGGCAGCTAAGCTACACTAGCAGATCAGACCAAGGATATTCGGTTAAGTTAGTGTGCTGACAACATCGTTACCGTTACCGCCGCCGCCTTAGAAAAAAGCCAAATAAAGAAGAAGGAAAAAAAAAAAGGGCAACAAGCACATCCCGACAAATCGATCCGACCCGGGCGGTTGTCGCCGAGTCCAGCCCGTTCAAACCGAAGGGAGTATCCTGACCTGATCGTGGTCACTCGACGTGATGAGGCATTAATGACCAACATAATTATCAGCTTATTCGGTAGGTCCTGATCAGACCACAGGACCACAGTTGCCAGGTTCCGTAATCGCGTCACTGGCGAAAAAAGGTTGACCGATGACTCGAGACCTACTCGATCCTCGATACTACCTACACACACTACCTGCAACGGATTCGATTCCGAGCCTGGTGAGGAGAAAGGAGGGGGCATAGGATATGGGATGCCATAGGATGATCCCTATCTATATGCGTAGATAAAATAGTTGCAGAACCAAGCCGATTGGCGACAATTTTGACATTGACAGGCTCCGCTTGGCCTCGCCACTACACTAGATAGGTAGTTGGTGGTGTGATATAACTACTAGTACTAGGTTAGTACAGTAGATAGTACACTATAATTTCTAGTATAGTGTGGCGCCGGTAGTTGGGGAGGATCTGCAAACATATGCAGCCAGATTACCGAACAACAGCCAAGGCCCCTGGTGATGAATCCACATCATGAATCTCTTCCAGGTAAGCCGAACAAACAAACACGCGATCAACCCATCGTTCAAGACTCTCCGTCCTCTTTCTTCTATACAAGCTATCTAACCTGAGTGAGGTAGATGGCGTACCTAAGTAGTTATATGTCTAAATTTCTTTGACAAGATCCCATGCAGGCTATATACCACTCTCTCATGTGTGCTTACTATACACGACCCAAGTATAGCTATAGTTAGGTATGGTATGCACTACAAGTATGTACTATGTATGTATACGTAGGTGTTCGCTTATTCCATACCGAACGACCGACGAACCGTGAAAACACCGCCACGTCCATTCTTATATTGTGCCTTGTTAAAATACTACCGTACCATCCTTGGCTTCTGCCCTACTCTGATTTCCTCTAAATTAAACATCCCGCCAGCAAAAAAACCCGCCGGGCGAAAGAACGAGCAGGATAGAATGAATAATAGTTATTAAAAAAGTAACACATATAGGCCTCGTCTCGCTAGGTAGCTTTAGCATCATCATCATCCCGGTAAAGTTGCTCGTATGGCGTATCTACCTCCCACGTATACTAGTGCCTAGTGAGCTTAGAACACAGGGCAGCCTGGTAGGCATCTAGGTATGCAATGTCATCACACTACTGACTGTATCGATACTATTTCGACCTGACTCATTCCCGAAACAAAAAGGCACATACACAACACCCATTCATTATATCCATTCATCCCTCCCCCCTCCCCCAAAAGTATTAGGCGACAAACTAACTGATTGGGCATAAGAGGAGTGAGTAGTTTGATCATAACATTATCACGCATCCTACCTATACACCCTTCTGCAACGCTAATGCAACCCTCATGCCGACATGTCTGGGGGGGGGGGGTGGGACAATATACCTAAGTGTATTAGTATTTCTCTCTCTCATTTCTTTTCTTTGCTTTTTGGATGCCCATTTAAGCTTTTTCCATTGGGGTATAGATCTACACCTCGGGGTTCTCTTCATTCGATAGAAAAAGAGCGCCATTCCCCCATCTCGGATCCCCATTTCGTAGGTAATTCTATGCTGAATATCTTGAGAATGATAAATTATTTCTTCATCCTCAATTCGCCAGCGAGTCATACATATACAGCGCAGAGGAACCATTTGCGCTCCAAATAAGCGCAGCGAGGCTCGGTCCATAATTACCGTCACTTCGTCTGGCCACTGGGTCCAAACTTTAGGAGTTGTTTCGGACCCGAAATCACACAACTGCTGTTGAAGATGATGGACGACGTCGATGCGATTACGCCGTGTCCCGTTGGGTCAACAACAACATCAACTGAGATGATAATGCCGATGGATGATCTACGAACCACGAGATCTGCGTCACCAAGTTCCTTACGTTCATCTCTCGACATTAGCAGACGGAGAGCGTCGGTCAAGGCATTGGAGGAGGGCACGGACGGCGACCCCGAGCGGCTCTGGATGCGGATGTTGGCCCTTCAGAAAAAATTCGGCTGCTACAACTCTGCGAGGATGAGCGCCGCGCTCAGCTCCGGGAACGTGAGCATATTGCGGCGTAAGTTTTACTCTAGACCACTCGTCGTGGGAAAAAATATGCGATGACAACTGACCACGGTGGTCCTAGCCTCGAAAGCATGCCTCGATTTGCTAAATGAGCATATGGCCACGTTACCGGAATCAGTCATCAACTGGCTGCGGCCGAACTAACAGCGCCGTATACGCCTTGGTGGTGATTCAATCTAATCATAGTATGGCGTTATTTGGTCCTAACATTAATTATATTCATTCCCCCAAAATTGGAGGTGGTGTTGATTTATGAGGCGTTCTAGTCATATCGAGGGGGCCATGAGGTTGGGGGCTCGTGAAACGGCGGCCAGCATGATTATGATACCCCCCTAGATTGGAGTTTGGATTTGTAATTAGGGTTCCTTCGTCCTTCGCTCGATCTATAGCCTTTATACCTTAATCGTACAATTTCGTAGCATTACCGAGATGGTACTCGCGACTGTAGAAACTGATCTGTTCGGGTCTCACGATCTCATGACCTGGCGTTCGAGAGGCTAGCAAGTGCATGATCTAGGACCTTCTTGCACTGGCTTCTATAAAGTAAAGCTAACTCTTGGTTTTGATTCATTGCCTCGTAAGGTGGGTCATGAGCCTCGATCTCTTCTAGATCGATCGTGAGTTTTGTTCCCAGAGAGTTAACGATTTCTTCCAGGAGCTCCTGAGGGATTTTGCCTTGCATGATCTCTGTTAGATTGACATCAGAAGCCTCGTCGTGATGCCTTGCAATGGACTCGTGAAGAGCAGCGATGAGCGAGTCTTGAAAATGAGAGAGAATAGGTAGGCAAGAGAGGTGTTCTGGATCTACTAGTCTCGATCGCCCTATCACCGAGCTTGGATGGGAGAATGGCCGCAAAGCCACAATGTGTGACGCGTCGAGATTGCTAGCTGCGGGGTTCGCTTTCATCTTAATGTGAACGTAGTCATTATGAAAGTCATCATGTTCCGGGATGATAAAACCATAACCGAGAAGTAGCTCAGCATTGGTCTTCATCCCATAGTTATTGTAAACCTGCTGTCTCGCCGAATAGGGTTGGCACGAACGCAACGTGCAAGTGCGAGAGTCCTTGTCAGTGACCCAGGTGATCTTGGCGAGTGGCGAGTGGTTACCAATGTCAAAAAGAGGCAGGAGGATGGAGAAGTCATCAATCTTGCAAGGTAGAGAGATCGATTCTGGATCTGGGATGATGAGCGACGGACGGAAACTTCTTGTGGTGAAAATGCAGTATGCCCAATAGTAGAGTGGCCTGGAATACTCGTACCGGAGTCTTTCCGGCAGAAATTTGACGGCCTGTTTATATTCCCTTTTCAAGGTCGACCGTATCTCTTGCACCGCCACATAGGCGTTGGTGCCGCGAAGGAACTCAGCGTCGTCCGTAGGCCAGACGACAGGCAACATACTCGCCATGTGCTCTGGTGGGGGAAGGGTTCTAATGTAGGGCCACCAGGGCGAGTTTTCTCGATTGAGATACTCTTGCATGAGGAAAAAGCGGCCTATGACATGGGGTGGCACCTTATTCAGAAACTCGGTAGAAAGGTACGTCTCGCCTGGTGACGCCGAGATGGTGGTAGGTAATGTTGTAGGGATGCTCGGGTGACCGGCTATGGCGTTGAGGAATGAAAGGGAACATGACAGTGGAAGGGAAACGACTTCCTCGTCCGCGCCAAGCACGCAGGCTTCCTTGACGCGAAAAGATCCCTTGGTTACTTCGTCATGATAAATCTCGACAGCAGGATGAAGCCGTCCGCCCGCGGCTTCGACCCACCGAAGGAGTGCCTGGTATCGCTCCGCTAGACTCGCCATCTCAACTCCGGTAGGAGGTACGGAGATAAGAAGGAGATGGGAGGACGGTTGGTAAATTTGGTTATGCTATGATATATTGAGCGAGTGCTGCTTAGAAGACGCCTAGTCACTAAATTATCCAAGGTACGCAATAGAGATATCCTCGATTTTAGATAGTGTACAGTACGTCACATCTACTAGCACTATACTACCTACCTTAGGTACTTACATATGTAGGTTATGTAATTATTTGGTTGGTAGTGTATAAGTACCTAGGTACCTACCTTAGTTAGATAAATAGTAGTGGGGTTAAAGTAGAGGGTACTTTTTAGATTGTCTTTCCCTGTTCACTGCTAGGTGCCTATTTCTTGATAGCTCTAAGCATCGTTTAGACCAAGCGACTTTATTCGAGTTCTACTATAGTGTAGGTAGTGTACAGTATATTTCAAATATGCAATACACGCATTACATAAGCTACCAGACAGCACGCCTTGCCCGGCCTAGATCCGGACATCTCAACCTACCTCCGTTACAGATCTACCTCGATCCGGAACGGAGTCAGAAATTCCTTCCATAGTCGAATCAATAGCCAACTGCCAAGTATCAGGCGATAATCAAGAAATATTATAACCTGCGCAAGGCCATCACACTTCTCAACCCTAAAATTTCTCCGTAAGTCACGGATCTAGAAAGTTATTTCGGGGATGCTAGACTCGGGGGCCATCCGTCCTAGCCATGGAACGATGGGTTACATATGGCAAGTTCTTTGGTCTCACCCTGGTGCAATTCATCTCAGGCAATGATAGCAGAGGGAAACAAGGGAAACAAGGAAAACGCTAGCCAACTCGCTTAAGACGACCCGGGCCCAAGGGTTTATGGTTTCATCCCAAGCGCTAACACGTCGAGGCCCACGCTAGCTAGCTGACATCTGGCTTACAACGCCTAGGATTATGTCCAACATAGGAAAGCAAGGCCTAAAAGGGGCGTCTACCTTCTCCTTGTACGCTCGGCGCCTCTAATTCCGCCAATGTCTTTCCATAACATCGAGTCTCGTGACTGATGTAGAGATGCTTTGTCGCCAGGTGTCCAACCCCACCACTTCTAAGCGAGGTATTCCTATGCCATCTAGACAAGGAATTAAATATCACGATGATTCTCAAGATGTGTCGTTGTTTTCCTCACGCATCGGCGTTGCTTGAGCTACCCGCTTTCATTTTATTCCCAGTCGGTCAAGCGAGGCCCGGTACCTATTCTTCTCCACGTACGACTGTATTATTCTCCTCTCTGGCTGATAACGAAAATGAAGCTCAAGTCTATCATACTTACCTCCGCGTGCGCTGCGGTGGCCCAGGCCCACGGCACGGTTTCTGGCTTCGTGACTGATGGTACCTGGAATCAGGGCTTCCTGCTCGATTACTATTACCTGATCAAAAACGGTGGCACACCACCTGATATCAGCGCTTGGTATGCAGAGAACTTGGATAATGGGTTCGTGGAGCCCAACAATTATGGTACCTCAGATATCAACTGCCATAAAAATTCCAAATCAGGCAGCCTCACGAAAAGCGTCAAAGCCGGTGGCACCATCGATTTCCAGTGGACAGAATGGCCACACGACATTGGCCCCGTCCTCACATACGTAGCGCAATGTAGTGATGACTGCACAGATGCTGATAAGACAGCGTTACGCTGGGTTAAGATCGATGAGGAGGGTTGGGATGCAAGCACAAAAACATGGGCTTCGCGGAAGCTAATCGACAACAATAATACATGGACGACCACCGTACCATCGACGCTCGCCGCCGGAAATTACGTCTTTCGCCATGAGAGTATGAAAACCCGCTCGTCCTTTCCAAGTTACCACTTCGCTACTTGTCATGTATGGTTGGACATTGTCTAAACTAGCCTTCAGAATATGGGCTTTGTCTACTTTTATGCCTTCTTCGGATTTAGTCTGTCTCAACGCATGCTAACTTGGGTTTATTATAGTTATCGCTTTACATGGAGGATCTTCTCTGAGTAAGTAGACTCGAGATCTTTGCACCTACTTATTAGCAAAAGTTGGATGATACGATTTCTAAGTCGGAGGTTTGTGCATCCGCATGCTCGGAATCTTCGAGACCTTCACTACGCAGACTGTCCAGCCTAGCCACAACTAACATATAGTTTTAGATGGCGCGCAGAACTATCCGCAATGCTTTAACATCCAAATTACGGGATCGGGAACTGATAAGCCTACGGGAACACTGGGAGTGGACCTTTATAAAGCGAATGATGCGTAAGTATTCTCACTTTTAGGCCTACTGAAAAGAAGAAACGTTTCCCTCTCTACGATAAGTCCATTCCCTTGCGTACGTTGCCTTCGGAATGAGGTAGGGTCCGCTAATTCTCGAACCACAGTGGTATTCTGTTTAACCCATACACTACTTTCAACAGCTACCCAATTCCTGGCCCGGCGCTCTATAGTTCAGGCTCAGGCTCAAATCCCGGAACTCCAGCAACTACGACTGCTGCCACTTCGACAAAATCGGCAACCTCGACGACACTAGTGACTTCAACGACTTCGAGAGCGACTACAAGCACTACAACAACAGCTGCCACACCGACACAGACAGGTTCGGGCGCAGCTCTGTACGGTCAATGGTACGTGGCTTCTAAGTTGATAGCTTAGTATATCTCTGAGGATAGAAATTGGATGCTTCGGTTACTCTATCATCCCTTGGCATTCCGTTTTCCGTCGAGACGTTGGGGTACCTTCTTAAAGATGATGTTTACTAATATTGAATTATGTAGTGGCGGCGTAAATTGGAACGGCCCAACGTCATGTGCTGAAGGAACCTGCACGATCCAAAACAGTTACTATTCACAATGCCTCCCTGCGTAAGGCATCTTAGTTCGTGAGAGCTGAAGAATGTGGCAATATCAGAGCAGGGGAGACTGTATTTCTACAACTGGTTCATCTAGAGATATAGACTCGTTACGGGACGATTATTTGGTGTGTCGGGATTTACCATGCAGAGGGGTGATGTGATGGTGTATTTGTGTCGCCTTGGTAGTAACGCGGCTCTATTCGATACTTCTGGTCTCCGTGAAATTGGTGACTAAATAACAGTACCTTTATGCAATATATTGATGAGTTTTTCGTCGTGATAGAGAACTAGAGCTGTTATCATTGTGTCTCGTCTACAATACCGCTATTCACCATAGCCTCTTAGGTCATGCCTAAAGATCTATGAAACTTTCCCTTTGAGATAGACACGGCGTAGAGAAATTCTGTTGAGGACCTAGGTTAGGTACTTAGTTAAGCTACCAATTCCCCCGGTCCTTCAGCCACCACTAGCCACTTTTCCATGCCACAGTACTCCGCGACTAGGGGCTCGCTTTAATCTACAGTAACTAATGTACTCTTCCTATTAACTCACGTAACTATTTCCGTACACCCTGTCGTTCCTAATACCGCCGCCCGTAGACCCCAATACTAGGTTCCGTGTCCTACCTAGCTTCAGAATGGGGTCTTCGGACGTTGCGCCTAGCCATGCGCCGGAATGGCTTGTAATAGCTTCAACCACTTGTCTCGGCATTGGTAGTGAGTCTTTCTAGTGTCACAATATTCATCCTGTCTTAACGCTAAACATGATAAGTTTTATATGGGACGGTTAAGGGATGCTTTGGAAACTAATTCGGAGATACTGATATGGTACGTGATAGTGCTCTTGTGGAATCTCGCATATGTCCTCATGATCCGGCGGTCCTTGAAGACTTGCTCCTATCCTATGCCGATAGTCGGGCTTGCGATCAATGTGTCTTGGGAAATCGTCTACGCCATATACGTCGCCGAGACTGCTTTCGAGCGTCTAGGCTTTGCAGTCTGGCTACGTGAGTACTCCGTCCACGACCTCACTGTGATTTTGGTCAACAACCCGAGAAACAAGACCACCGGTTCCCCTCTTTTCCTAATAGAGTCTAATTCAAAGGCGTACTGCAGTATTGGATCTAGGAATCGTCTACACGACAGTGCGGTTTGCCCCGTACGATTGGGCGCAGACGAGCAAGTTCGTTGGAGACAACATAGTAGGGATTCTAGGTTTGATGATCCTGATTGGCTGCTGGGGCCACATCGCGTTTGTTACCTGGTTCCTCTCAGAACCAAATAGAGGAAGTGGTGATAAAACGGGCAAATGGTGGCGAGGAGAAGAAGGCTACGACACGACGGAATTGGCATTCTGGTCAGCCGGGGTCGCACAATTGGTTGGTAGCACATCTAGTCTCGCCATGTTGTTTGTTCGGAACCACTCGGGAGGAACGAGCTATAAGATATGGTAAGAACTCACCCACTGTCAGACTAAGCGGCATGTCTTAATACGCTAGTCCTGCTGCCTCCCGCTCTTAGTAATACACACTCCGCTGATGTGTAGCAGGTTGTGTAGGTTCATCGGCTCCATCTTTGGTATGGGTGTGACAAACGGGCTGCTCTGGTGGTACTGGCCGGAGGCCCACAGTTTCTGGACAAGTCCGCTCAGCATCTTCATATGCGGGCTTTCGTTTATTTGCGATGTCATCTTCGGTCTAGTGCTTTTCGGGGTGCGGATGACAGAAACGGTACTTCCCAATGGAGAGCTAGCTATAAGTAGTGCGAGGAGGCAAGAAAGCCGTAAGCGAGCCTAAAGAACAAAAGCATGCAACTTGTAAACTCTGCTTATTCGCTTTCAGTGCGTCACGACCTAGGTATGAGGCCGCGTGAACCCCCTCCCCTTTTGTCCTCGCTACGCTCGGTAGATATCCCTAAATTCCAGCCATGCCTCGCTCTGAGTATCCACTAAGCCGGCATTCTCATATTTTATATGGGAAACTACTTAGTAGTTATAAAAACAAACCCTGCATGCATTAGTTAATCCAGGGTTGCAACAAACCGTGATGTTTGGCTAGAGAACGAGTATACAACCAGCGTGCACTATTATCAATACTATTAGTATAAGCACCCCATGCTATGTGTGGCGTTCAGAAGCCGTCTCAACCGGCTCTTTGCTGTGAACTAAGCTAGTGTAGCACAAAAACTTGACGCGGAAGCTCGCTTGCGAGTGATTACAGACTGCGGGTGGCTGAGTTTCAGAGATGGGCTGACGTGCTCTAGCCGCGTCATGTGGCGGAATGAATACCATGCGCTAAGCTTGAGCCGCTTCTCTATTATGCACGCCGATCCAGAACGCACAAACATGAGGTGTTCCAAAGGCTTAGACAAATTTCTCGAGACAAAAGAAAGCAAGTGTTTCCAAGCATCGAGGTACGCTAAAGTGGTCGGACGAGTCGATACTGCCGCCCGACCCCAGAGACGTATTGATCCGCCGCGAAATCAACTGTATCATATCAAAGGAGGAGTTAACGACTTCGGCATTACGCCCTCTTAGAAATTTTATTCTCGATAAGTGAACGTATTATACATCTTGATGAATGATCTCTCCACCAACGAGCGAGAGAGAATCTTCTAGGCCGAGTGTATGTCTGTTGGGTGACGTTGACAACCCCAGGACGTTAGGTACCATCATATAGGCCCAATCCCTTAAAGCGATTCTGTACATCGGGACCGACGAACATGTTTCTTGGGTTTGAGCAGCAGATCAAGGAGATATCTAAGTGTTCTTCTCTCACCGACTCCACTCGGTCAACAACAAACGCAGGGGATCTCTAGCCATATACGCGCTAATATCGACTATTTAGGGCATGATACTTACCGGCAAGGGACAGCTGTACTCAGGGTTGGTAAAAATATTTACTAAAGATTTTAAATTTTATATTAATATTTACTAATATTTACTAAAAAAAAAAAAAAATAGCTATAAAATAAAGAAAAATATTACTAAATTCGTTATTTAATTATAAATTTAACAGTATTAATTATTAAGCTTTAGCTTTAGTATATGCTTAAGTACACGGACTTTTTTAATATATTTTTATATAAAAAATAAGGTGGCCTATTTAATTAAATGGCCTGTTTAAGTGAGAAATGCGTTAACATTATTAAAAAAGCTTTTTTTTTCTCTTTTTAACTATGTAACTCTTTTTTTAAAGTTTATTTTTAATTATTTTTTTAATATTTTTTACTAATTTAATAAATAACGCATCCCCCAATTGACCGGATCACTTTTTTTGCCATACAAATATTGTCCGTGCGTTATCACGTGATAATTTAATAACTTTACTAGTTTTTACTTTATAAACTAATAAAATATACCATTAGATTTGCAACTAAACGTAGATTTCAAATCTATAAAGTATAGTCTTACAGCTATTTTTGTTAATTAGTTACAATTCGAATGGTACTATTTATTATATTATAGCTATAATATTAACAAAGTTATTTATATGCCAAGAAGTACTGATTTTTATATATAAAGTAGTATACAGGATTCTTTTTAACTTTATAAGCTACATAGTAGGGCTAATTTTAAAATGTTTATATAATAATTTTTCTTATTTAATTTCGAATTTAATAATGTTTTTACCTTATTTTTACAATTTTTCCTTAAAAAGTTATTAAAAGATTAATATAACAAATTTAAAAATAGTACAGAATTCAAAACTGATCCAGTTAATTGTGTCACGTTTGAGAAGTCTCTTAAGGTCAGATACAATATAATATATATTCTGTATAATAGGTCTCATACAAAACTAAAGCTTGTAAAAGCAAAAAATAGTATGTAAAGCACACTTAAATAAATTATAATAATATAAGTAAACAAAATTAAAAAAAAAATATTTTAATTAGTAGTTTAGTTAGTAATACATTTAAATTATAACAATTATCTTTTTTTTTTATAATAAGTTGTTTTAACTTAAGTATAAAGCTAAATGTTGTTATAAGTAGTGCTAGTATAATTAAAAATAAAATTATAACAAAATATAATATAAAATCAAAAGCTAGAAATTAATTAGAATTAATAAAAAATAGGTGTAAACAATAAAAAAAGTAGTATAAACAATAAAAATTTTTAGCTAATAAAAAAATTCTGTATATTTTAAATAATTTTTAAATACTTAAGCTTATAATAACGCGTTGCTTTAAACGCAAATTATTTAGCAAGCTAATTTAAAAACAAAGTATATAGCTTATTATATTTTTTTTTTTCTTTTTTTTTTTTTTTTTTTTAGCCGCCGTTAGCATTTTTTGTTAGTTTTAGCTATAGTTGCTGCTAATTACGCTTTTATTTTAATTATCTTTAAGTTTTATTTATTTATCTTTTTTATTTAAATTACTGTTTTTATTGTTTATTACTTTTTTATTATGCTTTTTTGTTGTTAGCGTTGTTAAATTTGTTAAGCGCGCTAGCGTAAGTTTAGCTGTTATAAAAAGCTTTTTTATATAACTAGTTTTTTTATATGTTATTAATATTAAAACGCTGCAGCGTATACGTTTTAGCTTTAAGCTAGCCTGCTTTTAAAAATCTTATATATATATAAAAAAACAACTTTGTTTTTTTATACTAGCTATAACAAAAGCTATAAAACTTGTTAAACTATAAATTGTTTTATATTATTTTTTTATATAAATTGCTATTTATAATTTAAATTTTTTTTATAATATAATTTAAAGCTGTTTAAATATTTAAGCTTTTTAAATAAAATAAATATATATTTTAAGCTTGTTGCGCTAACAATAATAATTTTGCTTTGTTAATTAAAACTAATATAAATGTTAATATTTTTTAAGCAAGTTTAAAAACTTATTGCAAAAAAATTGCAGCTGCTTAATTTCAGCTTTTTTAAAGTTTTTATTATTTTTTTATAGTTTATTAAGCTATATATAATATAATTAATAAAATTAAAAATAACAAAATAGCTATATTTTTTTTTTTTTTATTTATTTTATTTTGTTAATTTAAATATAATTAAAAACATTTTTTAGCTTATAAAGCATATACAGCTAAATAATGCTGTTTAATACGTTTGTTTATTTTTTTTATTGCTATTAACGCTATTAATAGTTATTATAATTTTTATTTTATACTTAAAGCTAACTTGCTTAAACTATAAAATAGTACACTTAATATTATTAAACAACTATATTGCGTTTTTAACTTTTAAACATTAGTTATATTGCTTAATATTTAGCAATAAAACAATTTATTAAAAAAGTTAAAAATTTTATTAAAACTAATATTAATAACGCGTTTTAAAATGTTTATAATAATAAGTTAAAACATAATAATATATTTAAATTTAATATTAAATAAAATTAAGTTTAATTAACGTATAACTTATTAATAAAGCATAAACATTTTTAAAATTTAAAATAATAAGTTTAATTTTTATTATATTAAAATTTTAAGTTTTGCTAACGTTTTTTAAAACTAATGTTTTAAAAATTTGTTAAAAATTAATTAACTTAGCTTTAAAGTTTTTTTGTACTAAAAACGCCGGCTTAAATAGCTTTAATTTTTATTGTTTTTTTTTATAACTTTATTATTTTTCAAATTTTTTAATAAATATAAAAATAATAATGTTAATAGCTAACATTTATTAATTATATTTATTTGGCCAGCTTTTTTATTTAACTTTATAATATAATTTTTTTTAATATATTATTTTTTTTATTATATTTTTTATTTTTTATTTGTTTTTAACATTTTTTAGTACAAGCATTAATAAAATGTTTAAAGTTTTAACTGTTTAAAGTTTTAATAATTATATAAAAAATACATTATAAATTTAATTATATTGTTATAAAAGCGTTAAATAATACGTTTATAATTTAACTGTTTTTAAATTTTTAAAAAGTTTAATAAACTTAAAAGCTAACTTGCAATTTTAAAATTTAAAGTTTTAAATTAATAAAGCTACTAATTTTTTAGTACAAAAACTTTTAAAAATATATTTAGCGTTATAATTTTTTATATATTTTTTAATTGCATTATGTTATTAATTTGTTAATTTGTTGCAAATAGTTTTTAATTTATATAGCTAGTTTTATATTAATAATATTTTTTTTAAAATAAAGTTGTTTTTAACAAAAGGTTTAAATTTTAAAATATATTTATATAATGCTTTAAAAAGTAATTTTTTAATAATGCTGTTAATAGCTATATTTATTGCAAAAAAAGCTTGTAATAATAGCTAAAGCTAATTAATTTGTTTATTATTAATAAAATATTAAAAATAGCTTTTTATAATTTAGTTTATTTTTTTAGTTTAGTTATTAGTTTAAAAATAAAACGTAATTAAAAGTTTTTTTTTAATTTTAAAATAATAGCATAAATTTAATTAAAACTAACTAATAAAAACAAAATCTTTGTTAAAAACTATATTTGTAAAAGCTTTAAAACAACATTTTATTTTTTTATAAAATAAAACTGCTAGCTAAATAGCAATAATAATAATATTAATAAAAAATAAGTGCGTAAGTTTAATAAATCGGTTAATTATTATAAATATTGCGTTAATAATAATTTTATAATAAAATGTTTTAAATAATTTAATAATAAAGTTTATAAATAGTTTTTTTATAAAGCTAATAAATATTAAAAAAGTATTTAAAACATTATATTTTTAATAATGTTTTATTTTAAATTTAAAATAAATAAAGCATTTAGTTATATAGTTGCAAACATTTGTTTTTATAGTTTATTAATAAAACTTTTGTTATAATAGTTTTAATATATAATTTTAACTAAAATGTTTAGCTATAAAATTATTATAATACAACTTAATAAGCTAAAAATAAACTGATTTTTTTAAAAAAAATATAAGTTTTGCTTTTATATTGCAATAAAGATTTTTTAATAAACTATTAAAGCTTTATAAACTGTTTATTTAAAAGTTGTTTATATAATTAATAATATTTAAAATCTTTTTTTTAAATTTAAAAAATTAAGTTTTATAAACTTTATTAAATTTTTAAATTTTAAAAGTTTTTATTATTTGTAGCTATATATGCATAATAATATATAACTGCTTATATAAAAATAATATATTTTGCAGCTAATTTAATAGCAAAAATTTTTTTTGCAAAAGTTTTAAAAATATAATTTTTTATTTTAGCATTAGCTATTTTAATTTTTTGTTTTAACAAAAAAAGTAAATTAACATTTTAAGCTTTGTAAGCTATATAATTAAAGCGGCGCAAAAACATATTAGCTTTATTTTGCTTGCCTTTTTTATATTTAATAATAAAGTTAAAAAAAGCTAAATATATATATTATTAAGCTTGTTTATTATTTAATTTAAACGTTTTTATAAAAGCTTATAAATTAATATAATTAATTAAAACTTTAATAAATAATTTATTTTTTTATAAATAATGCTATCAATGCTTAAAACATTTTATAATAGTAAGCATTTTTTAATTAAAAATATTATATTTTATTTTTATATTGTTAAACATATAAAAATAAAATAAAACAAGTTGCTATTATTTTTAATTATTTTTTTATAATAATATTTTTGCTAGCGCTATTTTAAAAAAATTAGTTTTTATTAATATTTGCTTTTTAAAATCAAAATATATAAAAAAAATAATTTTTTTAAATAAGTTTTTCAGCTTATTAAAAGCTATATATATTAACATGTTTTATTATTAAATAACAAATATCATCAAATAACAAAAGTTTTAAATTTTCTAACCTTTTATTATTTAAACTTTATTTTTTTTATTTATAACAATAAAGCACGCGTTAAAAAAAACTAAATTATTAATTACTGCTTGCGCTTTTAAACGTAACTTTTATATCTTTATTTATAAGCTTGCAAAAATGTATAACGTTTTTAATAAAACTTTTTGCTGTAAAATTGCCAATATTACGCTTTGGCGCGGCAACAAAAATATAAAGTCAAAATTAACTAACTTTAAAAAGCAAACAATTATACAGTTTATAATTTATTTAGATTTAAAAGCGTTTTTTTTTTAAGTATGTTATATTTAAAATATAGCTAACCAACTATTAGCTAAGCGGAATAGTCAACCGGTTAAAAAGTGCTAAATAACGCGCTTTATAAACTGTATACTAGCTTTCTAAACGCGTTTAAACTATTAAATTGATTATAGCCAAGTTTTTTGCAAAAATTTTGCTAAATATAATATATATTATAAACATATAAAAAAAATTATTAAGCATAAAAGTATTACAAAAAAAAATATATATAATTTTAATAAAACAAGGTTTATAATAAGCATAATTATAACTAATATAATTATAATAAATATTAAAAAGCAAAATAAGTTTAAACAAGCTTAGCAAAACAATCGAAATTAATTTATAGCTGTTTATTTAATTAATTTATAAAGTTAATCGGTACTACTTTTTATTATTTTAAAAAAAAAAACTTATTTTGCTTTTTAGTATTGCAATAGCTTTTTATTACTTAAATAGCAAATTGCAGTTTTATATAACAGCTAAATTAATAATAATTTTGGTTTAAAATAAATTAAACATTTTAATAAATATATTTAACTATGTTTAACAAATATAAAACGTTTTTTTATTTTTAATAATTATAAAAGCTATTATTTAAAAAAATTTAAAAACTATTGCTAAAAAAATAGTATTTTTATTAAAACAATGCTTATATATTTTTTTTATAAATTTTAGCTTTTAAATATAGCATGTTTTAGCTTGTTAAAAAAGGTATATAATATTAAAATCAGCAATATTATATAAACAAGTATAACGCATGTTTTAAAAAAAAACTTTTTATTTGCGTTTTTTAAAGCTTATACTTAAGCAATAACGCTTATAAATATTATATTTAGGTTTAAAACTACTAGTTTTGTTTTATTTAATTTAAAAGTTGTTATTTTAAAGCTTAAAATTGCGCTAATTTTTTTTATACTGTTGTTAAAGCTTAAGTTACTTTTTACTGTTTAAGTTTTAAAGATTTTTATTATTATTAAAAAAGCTATTTTGTAGTTTGTTTATTTAAAAAACCAAATTTTTAAGCATTAAAATAGCTTGCTAAACAAAATTATTAATATTATAAACTTGTTATTAAAAACTATATACTATTTATTATATAAGCAAACATTAATATTAAATAAAGTAGCTAAGCTTTAAAAAGCTAACTATATTTTTAGTAAACGCTGGAAAATAAAAAATAAACAATTACAAACTAGAAAAATATTTATTTAATTTAAAAAAACAGATTTTTAGGTTTTTAAAAAAAGTAGTAGTTAAATAAATTAAAAAAACAGTAAAAATAATAGTTATTAAATAAAAGCATTTATGTGCGCGCGCTATTGTAGCATATATGGCAACACCGGTTATAATATGCATACTTATATAATAAATATAAATATGTTTAATAAAAAAAATTCCGATTAATTTAAAATAATTTAATTGCGTTATGGTTATTTTTTTTATGTTGCAACCTAAATAGTGCTTAAAACTCTTGTTACTTGATGATATTTGTTACTTAATAATAAAACATGTTAAACTATTTAATAAAATTTAATTTTTTTTTGTTTTAATTGCATTTTATTTTAAATATTTAGTTAATAAAGCTATAATTTAAAAATATTTTTTAATAAAGCGGCAATAAAAGTTATAAAACTTTAAAAATTTTTATAATTTATAACAAAAATAAAAAAGTAGCTAGTTTTAAATAGTGTTAATATAACTAAAATTTATTTTAACTTTTTTGTTAAAAATAATATATTTTAAAAAATTAAGTTTTTTTTAATAAAACTAGCATTTAAAAAGTTTAATATATAATTCTGCTTTTTGTAATTTTTAAATAACGTTTTATATATGTTTTATATAAAACTTTTTATTTATTAAAAATATAAATATATTATTTATATATGCAAAACAAAAAATATTTAAAATATTGTTAAATACTTTTTATATATAATTTTAAAAAATAGTAAAAGCATTATATAAATTTATAAACATAACAAAAAATTTGTAATAACTATATTTAATATAAAAAACTGTTTTTTATTTATTTTTTTTTTTAATTTATATATAATAATAAACGTTTTTAAAGTTAATTTTAATAAAAACTTTAGCATAAAATAATTTATTTAACATTTTTAAAATAAAAATAAAAATAAAACAATTTTTTATTATAACTTTATTAAATTTTTTATAGTTAATATATAAGCGTAAGCTTTTAAATTTGCATATTTTTTTATTTTTTAACATTTTATTAAACTAAATTTATAAAGCTGTTAGCTTATTTTATGCTAAAAAATATATAAAATAATAAAAAATTATAGCGTTGTTTTATAAGTTTATTATAAAATTATTGCGTTTAAAATAAAAAAATAAGCTAGCTTTATTATTATTAAAAAAATTAGCTAAATTATAAAACTTAGCTAAAACTTTTTTAAGTTTTAACTAAATTAAAAATAATTTTATTTTTTTAAGTTATACAAGTTTAAATAGTTAAATAATTATTTAATAAAACTTTTAATTGCAACAAGCTTTTATAAATTAAAAAGCTATTATTAGTTTAAAATACTATTAATTAAAGCTTAAATTTAATATAATACTTTAATTTTTTAAAGTTAACTAAAATAATAAAACAAAACTGCTTTTAAATTTATTATTTTTATTAATAGCAATATAAACGCAGCAAAATTTTTAAATAATTTTGCAGCTATTAATTAATTTATAAAAAACTTAATAAGCGCTATAAATAAAAAAAATGCTATTAGCAGTATGTTATAAAAAATAAATATAAAAAAAAGCTTTTTTTAATTTATAATAAAAAGCAAAAGTATAATTAACGCAATTATATTTAGCATATAAATTTAAATTAGCATAAGTTTAAATAAAAAGTTTTTTAAAAAATATAGTATAAACATTATAAAAAGTATAAAAACGTTGCAAAATTAAAATATAAAGCTATTAACTAAACTTAAACTTAATATTTTTAAAAATTAAGCTTATTTGTTTTTTTTTTAGCTATTATTTGTATAGCTTTTTAATAAAAACCTAAATTAAATATAGTTAGCATTATTATTGTTTTTAAAACAGTATTTATTTAAATTATAAATAGTTTAAATTTTTTAAATTTTTTGCTTTTTAGCTTTTTAAAATTACAAGCAGTTATAACTTATATGTTTTATTTAATTATAATTAAAGCATTTTATACTTTTTATAACTAACTTATAATTTTTACGCAAATTGTTATTATTGCAAGCGCGTTTTACTAAAAAATAAAAGCTGTTGCTATTTAATAAAAATTTTTTTATAATATAGCGCTTATATTTGTTATTTATATTGTTTTAGTTAAAACTTTTTTAGTTATTATTAATATAATAACTATTGCGCTTTTTAATTATATTAATATGTTTTTAGCTTTAATAATAATAATTTTTCTTATTTAGGTATTAATATTATTAAAAGCTTTTATTTAGTTTAAAGTTAGTTTAGAATTTAAACCGCTTAAAATTTTCTTAGTTTTAATTTTTTTTAGTTAGTTTTATTATTTTTTAACGTTATATAGCCGCATTTATTATATTAATTTTTTTAGTAAATAAAAAGTTAAAATAACTAAGTATTTTATTTTAAAGCGTAACAAAAAGCTTTTAATAATATAATATAGCTTTTTTAAAATTAGTTTGCCTACTTTTTTAGTTTTTAATTTAAGTAAAATAATAGTTAAAAGTTCTAAGGTTTTAATTAAATAGCTGCTTAGCTGTTTTTAACTTGCTGCTAATATTAGCTTTTAAAAAAGCTAACTAACAAATAAAAGTTTTAGTTTATGCAAAAAATATATTTTAATTATATTTGTATTAATATTAGTTTTTGCTATTTAAGCTTTAAATAAAGCTATAGTATTAGTTTTTGCAAGCTTAATTTATTTTGCTATATATATACAAAATACGTTTAAAATAACGCTAAAATTTGCATATTAAGCTAATAAATATAAAGTTTAGCTTTTAAATTTATTTAATTTACTTATTATAAGTAAAATTTATTTTAAATAAAAGATATTTAAACTTAAATAGCTTGTTTAAGTTTGCATCGCTGTTAAACCTATTATTATGCTTATTTTAATAACGTTGCAAATAAAATTTACGTTTAGCTTAATTTTAAAAATGCCTTTTTCGACCAAAAAATAAAAATAATAAAAAAAATAATAATATAAATAGCTTTAAATTAAAAAAGTTATTTTTAATATAATAACTAAAATCAAGCTATTAATTAAAAAAAGTAATATAATAAAAAGTTTAATAAAAAATATTTAAATTGTTAAAGTTTTTTAAATTTTCCGATTTTTTAGTTTTTAAAACCTTTTTTTTTTTTTTTTTTCGTAATTGTTTTATATACTTTTTTAAAACGCAGTTTATATAAATCTAATATAAACTACTTTTTTTGCTTTAGTTGTTTTTTTAGTTCGTTAAGCTTAGCAGTTAATTAAGCATTTTACTATTAAAATAATTAAATAAAAGCTTTTTTTAGTCCTATTGTATTAGTATTAAAAAAATTTAAAAGCTTTTAGCTTTTATTATTATTTAAAAATGTTTTGTTACTATTTTATAAATAACTTATATATAAAAGTCCTATAAAAAAAATAAAGCAAGCCGGTTATTTTAAAGCTATAGTAATCGTATATTATAAATAACCTTTAAATAAAAGCTTTAAAATTGTTACGTTTAAAAAGTCTTTTAAAATTAAATATAATATAATATATATTTTGTATAATAGGTCTTATACAAAACTAAAGCTTATAAAAGCAAAAAATAGTATGCAAAACATACCTAAATAAATCATAGTAATATAGGTAAACAAAATCAAAAAAAACATACTCTAATTGGTAGTTTAATTGGTAGTGCACCTAAATTATAACAAATTGGGTGATCCGGTCAATTAAGGGATGCGTTATTAAATATTTACTAAATATTTTTTTTTAATACTAATATTTACTATAAAAAAATTTTTTATACTAATATTTACTAATACTAATTACTAATGGTATTTTTACCAACCCTGGCTGTACTGTCTTATCCGAGGTGCTGCTGTTCAGGCAAATTTGGGAGACCTGCGTACACACCTATACACACCGGGAGAGACCCAAGGTCAGAGATCGGGTTTTTCGTTGCTAGAATGGAGATATCTCCGAGCCAAGACTGGGTTTCGGAGACTTGAAAGGCCGAGAACCGATTGGATACGCGCTCTCCTTGGCGTGACGCATGTATTTCCCGTATATGCCACCTCTATCGATCACTTTGTGCTTTTTTTTTTTTTTTTTTTTACCGCCCTTGGTATCTATCGATCGGGCCTGGCTGCAAGATCCACTGTCGCGTGTTGTTACGGCGGAGAACCTTGTTGGCTGGCTTTATGGGGACGCTGTATCTAGTGTATGCACCTCATATTGCCCGCCTGGCCACGTGCTTTTATAATTGGTTCATCCACTATAGTAGATCCTAGTGTAAAGTGGTAAGGCAAAAGAGGTCGACGGGAATGTTGGTGACATGCTTCTTGTAAACTTGAGTAGCCCAGGAAATAGGTTGCGATCTGAGAAATGAAGGTAGTAGCAATCATAAGTATAACGATAAAACTCGGGTAAAAGCCCGAGTGCAGTGTATGTCGTTCTCTTATTAGATCTGCATGTTGCCGACTGTGAGCATGCTGACATACTTACACTAGAGGTCATTTGGCCGAGGTTGGGTAAAAATTGCGAAGGATCACTCGGCAAGGGACCCGAAGTCTGTCACGTCAGCGTAAGGACTAAACCTACTTTGAAATATTTATCCGAACTATCAGAGGTACTACTAGCAGTATGGTAAGCACAAGCGAGATGCACCACCCAGCCCAGACATTCCCCAATTTAGAAGGTGGACGGTGAAGTAAACATTTGACCTACACTACTAGTGTAGTAGACACCATATATTACTACTATACAAGTAGAACATCATACAGAACTGACATAAAACTATGTTAATTTATTCTGTCAGTGGTGTGCCGTCATTCTGCTATATGCGTTCTCTCGTCTGGCATCTGGAACATAGACCGCATCTGATTTTTATTTGATCAATTTCTAATTCATGACATTCTTGGAAAGAGGTCAGGACGAAGAAAAGGTGTTGATTCCGAGGATTGTGACACAAGTTAGTTAGATACTCTGCATGGAAAGAGAGTGGTACAATATTCACCCAATCCTGTCCCCAGCATGTTTCGAAACACTCGTGACCATCACCGGCATTCGCTCCTCTCAGGACGGCAACCGAGTCTAGTGTATGTAGTGTGCTATGTACACTAGAAACGGCAATATGTAAGCCTGACTGGTGGATTCATCGCACCATTTGCCATGGCTGGGATGTATAATGCACGAGTTCCGCAGTCAGCAAAGGTGTGCGTACGAACAATAGTACACTGCTGGAAGATGAGCCTAAAGCTGTGCCTACTCAGAACTCTACACTAGTCTAGTTGCAGATTATATGCATCAACGATGACTTCTACACTACTTGGCCCAATAAACCGTGTAGGGTATAATATGTGATTAACGGTAGGGTGCGCATGCATTTGCTGTAAGTAGCATACTCGCTTGTCGTCGGGAACAGTATGGAAATAACTTCTACCGTATGGGTATATAGATTTCAGAGATCGAAATAGGTGGCCAATCGATTAATTTGGAAAATTACAACGTCAGACTCATGCCCTGACCATTCCTGGCATTCCTCCCAGGCAACACCCTTGAACGACCAAAGAGAGCGGGGGCTGACAGATCTGCAAACTTCCCAAGGTTCTTATCAAGCTGGGGAGAGATGAACCCCCAGCTGGACCCCCAAGCTGCCCACGCATTTTCACTGGTCGGACGTCAGGTGTGACAACATTCTCTTGTGGTGTATGGAAATAGCTTGGCCTTGGAATCTGAATTCAAACTGGCTGTCTTGGCACGTCTGCGGGTTGGGCCGCCGCTAGAATACACGATGGCGTATTTCGCCTACACTACAGAGCTGCGATTATTCATAGTATAAGGATTGCTTTAACAGAGATTTTTCGAATACAAAATGCCTCAAGATCTGATGATGTCATAGCTTCGTACACCATCTTACCCATTGTGAACTAACCCTAACTCCCGAAACTCCATGCCGCCATGAAGCCCGTCCGCTGTTGATCCAAAGTGACAAATAAGAGGGTTTGCACCCTTGGCAGCCTGTTTTCTGCCCTATTTATGTGTTCTAGTGATGATCGTGACAAGAGTGAAATTCGTGTGCTTTATCAGCCGACTTTAGCTGGTCGTGGTTCGACGATAAGCTCATGGCGAGACACACGGAGTCTGTCCGTGACCTCTCCGGATAATGTCTACCCATGAAGGTACAGGTCGCGGCCGGCAGTCGGCTACGAGTTGTCAGCAGTTATATTTCCACGATGTGCGTAATGAAGTAGACGAAAAGCAGGGCGTTGATCGGGGAATGGGTGTGCGAAGGCACCAGGAACAATCGAGAAAGCCCACATACAGCACAGTTCATTATTCCTGTAGACCATGTTAGCAAGCTCTTCCGGGTAGATTAGAGCAATTGGGGAAGGATGCGACACATACCTCACTTCTAAATGTGTTACGTTTGGCGCACAAGGCTTATACGTCCTCTCGTATTTGGGGCACCATCTTAGGACAACAAAACGAAAGTGCTGGCAATTGTATTCGACCTAGACATATAAGGGGAAGTCCTCGACAGTAGGGCTAATCAGTACCTACTTGGGTATAGTCACACATCTTCCTAGTTGTTGTTGCGGAAGATGTTTTATAAATTATAACCGAGGCGGAAAGAATGTTGTGTTGACGAAGGCTCGAGAGTTAGACTTATAAGACAGGACCAGAACGCTGGGCAAGATGGCAACACACTGTATTAAGCCAATAGCAAGTTCAACTTGACATATTATCGTATACTTAGAGATAGACTACATTGGAGGGGTGGGCGGGTGGGAGGCTACAAGCTGTCGCGGACATATAGTCTTATTTATCGAGCTCAGGTTGTCATGCCCTGTCCCTACAGTCTGCTACCTACCCACTACAGAGGTCTGACTGGCCTGACGAGCCAGAGCGCCGGATCACAAGGACAGGGGTAACCTTGAACAAACCTAGCTATCGGACTTTTCATGCAAAGAAACTTTTTTTTTTGCCAAAGCAGAACTGACACCGCGTTGTATACTGTACACTAAGCCGAATTAGAAGGGTGAGAATCAGATAACGTAGGTGTACCTTGTTAGTGTAGGTATTGCCGTCGGAGTCTTCGAGAACTTGAACCAAAGCATCGTCGTCGCGTAGATGCTTGAATGGCTGTTTCACAATACCAAAAAAAAAAAAAAAAAAACCCTTTCAAAAACCCTGACAGAATCAATACTTCGAATTCCTCGCCGTGGATTTGCAGAATCCTGTATTCATGAAGACCTAACATGCTTTGTTTTGTTGGATCATATCAAGGAATATGATCTCTGCGGCGAAATTCACCGTATCCATGTTTCCACTACCAAGTACTGTAACATGTGCAATCTTCATTACCAGGATCCCCACCATGACCTAGTACGGTAGTAGCCGTGCAATATACACTACTACAGTACTAGTATATTCTCTGTACACCACTCGGTACACTGTAGTCTAGGCAAAGCCGGTACATAGTGTACGTACATATAGGTGGAGGTAGTAATCGGGTATGTTGCTGCACAACAGATGGAGTGATAGGTTAGGTCACTTTGACGGGCCATTGCGTTGGGACAAAATCATTTAGCATCGCTGCATACTACCTACTAGTACTGCATGCTGCATATACAAACAAAGACCCGTGATTGAGTAGCCGTGCAGCTAAAGGGCCAGCTAGAGGGCTATTAAAAGACTCAGCATCGACTGAATACGGTAGTCGCTCATATACATCATATGTGTTCAACAATGAGTCGATGGATTATACAATATTGTACGAATACTTATACACTTTCACACATGAGGCGGCCATAACGAATTCTAGCGTGACTAGTTGTGCTGTTCCTGCATCTGCTTCTCCACGTGTGGAAGGATGACAGGTAGAGGCCATACGGTGGTACTTCGTACATACATAGTCCATGCTACATAAGGGAGAGTGGGCTCGAATGCATGTGAGTATCTGCCACTCGGACCTTACGTATATAGTGCGTACATAGCAGTCGGTTATTAGAATACTACATGCACTCCGCTAGGGGCTTTCAAAGCGATGACTCAAGCCCGATCCCGCCGCTGTGGCACTAGATCTGGTTTATTGCCTACCAACCACTATGTCTAATATAATGACAATGCCCCCAACAGCACAATGCTTCTAGAAATTCTTTCAGGGGTGCTAGTCCGGGGCGAAGTGGACTGGTTTCAAGACCGTTGTATCAGAAAACCCACTGCACTATTCTATACTTGTAGTAGTATTCCTGGCACTTTTGACATGACATTGGCGCTGTAGATTGTAAATAAGGTAGTGTAGTGTAGTGTAAAGATGAAGGACTAGGTTAGTGTAGTTTCTCGCTCTTTCGGTTTTACGATTTTCTCTCTCTCTCTTTCCCCTACCTTTCTCTCTATCCACTTTTTCTCTCCTATCAAAGTGACATAGACATAGTATTCGATCGTGGGTAATGAGTACCCAACCGAGCTAGTATAATGCAAGACACCTGTACATATATGTATCACATCCCGATCGTGTGACAGTCGGAAGTAGCCCTAGCAAGAAAAAGCTGGGTTTACCTACATGATGCAATTCTTTTCCGAAACATAAGCTCGAAGCTTGTGAACTGTGAAGAATGTGGGATGAGTTCGTGAATTTCGCTGTCTGATTCAAAATAGGTTAGCCCTAGCTCTAGCTCTA
Organism: Xylaria digitata; assembly: GCA_022495195.1. NCBI lineage: Eukaryota > Fungi > Ascomycota > Sordariomycetes > Xylariales > Xylariaceae > Xylaria > Xylaria digitata. The sequence continues at coordinate 34,132 of MU377022.1, forward strand.
GGTCTTGGCTATCTTGACAGTAGGGCATATCTCCACCATCAAGTGCGTGCCGTACTGCCGACACACAGACACGGGTTAGGCCGATGTTCACCACGTGTTTGACAGGTTCTGGCCATGGACGGCCGAGGAACTCTGGCGTGGCTGATGATTCATGCGTTGCGCATTTCACTGCAAGCCTCCCAAATCCCTAAATAAAACCCTTACGACTACTTACTGTGTAAGTACTCAGTTAGTGTAGACTATTTATAAGCATCAAGCACCCCGGTCGTTCCTATCAAATGTTGACACTGTATACTATATCAACGCTAATTCTATCAATTATATATATTTTTTCTTTTCGTAATGATACGTGATGGTTTCACATTTCCGCATGAATCTACACTTGCTTGGAATAGGTCAGCTATAGGGTCCGCTGATCTGGCCTTCTGGCGTAGTTAGTAATTTATGCTCAGAATGCTAGTCATCCGTTCCATCTCGTTTCTTCTGATAATGACGATGATCGCAAGGAAGTTAGTCCCCACTGCCTGTCATGATCATCCCATGCTCCGCTCTCTTTTTCCCTTTTCGGGACTCTTTCCAGAACCAGAATCAACCTTAAAAATTCGTTTGCTGATAGGGCCGATATGCATACTAGTACTAGTAGTAGCATTATTATTGAACAGGCTTTAAGCGTGAGTGGAAATAACGCAGGTGAACTCGTCCTCACCTAGGCAAAAACAGGGCCAAAAGAAATTTTCTAGCCTAGGGAAAGGACCCATCAATGAGTCGATGCTATCATATATAGTGTAGTGTAGTGTAGTGTATGTAGAATAAACTAGACGTATAAGGGCATCTAATTACCGGCTGTGTGTTTCATATATTCGTAGGCACGTACACTACGCAGCATTCCCAAGCCTTGGTAGTGTGGCAGGGAGCCCAGCTCTTTTTCGTGAAGTTGATTAAACATGTCGTCAACAAGAGTGCCGCGTCAAGAACTCATCGTTATTGTCATCATCCCACAAGTCGAGAGCCAATCATTACGAATTTGGCAGACCCGAATCAAAGTATGGAGCACAAGATGATCTGCGAAATCTACCCCGGATTAACGCATACAATTTCTCGATGATCATCTACTATGTAACATGTGCATTCACAGTATGGTTTACGGTTTTCACGGTCACTATATTAGCGACTAGATGGTACAATAATAGCATAGTCAATTTACCGGCTCTGAATTGTATTATCATGTCTCAAAGCAATGTCTATCACAATAGTACCATTAATACAAGACGTCCCTCAGATCTCAAGCTCGACCTTCTCAGACGCGGGTGTAGCTGAGCAGGTTAGCACCGTTCCATCAGCCTGTACTCCGCCCGTCACAGAGCCGCATGTTAGCTTCGTCGCACAGCTCCCACATGAGCCGACGCGACAGCCATAATCCGGAGTCAGCCCCAAAGACTCGGCTAGCTCTAACAACGACATTGGCTCATCTTTCGTCCAAGTAGTTATTAACCCAGATTTTGTAAAGTGTACCCTAGCCCGCTCCACGTCGCCTAGCGCCACGCCCGAAGCCGAGAAAGATTCGCTACGGATCAGCGACTCTGGTATCCCCAAGTTCTTCAGACATGCTTTCATTGATGTCTCAAACTCGGGAGCGCCGCAGATGGAGGCTATAGAAAAGCTTCCCTCTGACTCCATCTTGCCACTACCTAGGGGCTCCCAGGTAAAGGGAGCGCCGATGATCTCCCTCATTGTTTCCATGTCCGGACGGCCTCGTCGATCATAGTCTACCCCTTGCCTGTCTGACGGTTTTGGTCTCGTGAAGAATACAACCCGGGCGAATGGTCTGTTCTTGAGACGGGGTATCTCATCCTGAAACGGAAAGGTTTCTCCATCTCTCGCGACGTGTATCCAGACGGCAGGCGTGGCTTGCAGGTTCGAGTGTGTGTCGTGGGCCTTCATCATGGCGAGAATCGGCGTGATACCAATTCCAGCAGAGATATAGACCTGTCGTAGGATAGAATTGCGATCGAGGGAGAACCGTCCCGCCGGCGAGCGAACCGAAAGAATTGTGTTCACATCGCAGACATCGTGCATCCAATTTGAGGCCACACCAGCCTTTTTGATGCTGAGACGATAGTATGAAGGCTCATCTCCTTGCCAGTCGGAAATTGTCCAATTGCGAATGATGCCATTTGGGAGGCGGACGGTGAGGAACTGGCCTGGGGAATAATTCGCTAGCGGTTGCCCATCCGCTTCATTAAGATAAAACGATTTGATATCGCCCCCCTCATCGATGATACTAGAAACGCGCATACCACGGAATCCTTTCCATGCGTTTCGGCCTTCTCTTTGTTTGTCATCCATAGTTGTCGCTTTCCTCTGCAACAGCCATTTGTTCATGCGCATGAGCATTTTATGATTCACGAGCAGGTTAATTGTATCCCTCGTTTTGAGCGAGTTGTCGAAGGCAAGCCGAGTGATGTTGGCGATGTTTAACGGGTCGTCTGAAAAGCTCTCATAGTATGCTTGGTCTCCGGGGTGAACTCGACCGCCTGTTAAGACTTGGAGGTAGACCCCAACACGACCACTATTTGCGAGGGTTGGTAGCCACGAGTCCTTCTGACCGAGGCGCCATGAGAGCTTCATACACGGGACGCGGGCGCCACTTTCAATAATAAAAGGGTCAGTAATAGCCTTGTTAGGCAAGGCTATAGGAGCTTCCGAACCACAGAGCGCCTCCTGAGCTACGGGCCAACCAAAGAAACGATTTCTACTCGCAACATTGACCCAAAGTAGGAGAAAAAAATGTGCTCTCGATATTACTCACCACACTTGTAACCTAACTGTCTTTCCTATTCTCCAGATGTCTCCAACGTGGATTTTATCTTCGAGCTGCACTTGATCCTTAAACCGAACTGTCCCAGATAGGTTTAGCACTTTCATCATGGACGAAATACAAAGCCGTCTGAGACTCCCGGCAGCGAAGAGCTTAAAGATGTAGATCTATCTCGAAGAAGACATTCTCACTTCGGGCAATAGGCAAGCTAGGAACGACCAACTTCGGATGATGACTTACGAGTTAGGTTTTCTCCCCAGCGACACCATTCCCAAGAAGATCGGTCGACGCCGAGCTCATTGCACCAATAGTCATAATGCTCTGCGAAACAGGCGTATACAGGGCCGTCATGCACCGCAGGTTCATTATCGAGGACACCGGACTCGTTTATGTCGACGTATTCGGAAGGCGAGATTAAAGGATCGCGGACGATGGACGTGTATAATTTAATGCCGTTGACATTGATGAACTGAGGCTTGCTGTGACTAACAGCAACCACTTCCATTATAAAGTGTGTGATTTTCGATTTTCTCTAAAGTCAAAATTCTTTCAATCTCAGTAAAGCAAAGTAATGCCAGGCCCAAGGCTGGCTGAAGTAGTCGTCAGCGCTGATAGACACGGACATCCTCATCGACCGAGAATCTAGCTAGCCGCCCCCGAACTACTTACTCCGTTCGGGTTCGGGTTTCAGTGTACATGTTCGGGCTTTAGGGATCGTGCACAATCCTATTCTCTGTTTCTATCAAGCACGGATCTGTATAATTTCTCGGCCGAGATCGTATCGGCGAGCATTTGTATTTGCAAATAGCGCTATTTTAGGACAATCGATCTCCATGTTCTCCGCGCGAGATGGTACTTCGAAGCCGTCGCCCTATCTCTACGGTCTCAGGGTATAGCCGAAATTCCGCTAAGAGTTCGATAGATTGAGAACAAAATATGTAACAATTTCCCCTTGCGCCATACTAGATTGAAGTCCGCATTGGATCAAATCTTCAGTGGGTGCTGGTGATTTCAGGTCGCCCAGCAACATGGCCATATGCGGTAGCTAATAAGAAATCGTTTCTCTCTATTGATATCGAGTTATGCACATCCTTTAGACGGCCTATTCCCAGCATTATTCTAAGAACGAACTTATCTTAAACGACTCTTCGGATCGATGTTCTCTCCAGCTGGTCCTATACTACTCATCGTGCCACATCCTAAGCTCCTATCCCTATCTTCCTAACTCGCATTTTGCTTCGTATCGACCGCGGTATCCGATCCGTGACATCTTCCTATATGGGTATCCATACACATCAAGAAACTTCTTTTATACACGTAAGTAACAACATTAGTATCCCGATCTCCCACCCCTCGCAAACTAAACGTAGGAGTTCGTAGCCAATCCTAGCGTATCCCGCGTCCCCATAATGCAAACCAACCTTCCGGCCAGATGGATGGTGATGGGAGAGGCGGAGGAGAGTTGACCAACCAATGCCTCGTAATTATCACCAATCTTGGAGGACTTGCCACTGGTCTTCGAATTTTAGTCCGGCTCCTTTAACCAAGTCGCAATCGCGGTGTCCCCATTTGCGCCGATAGACTTCTTTGCCCGCCTCGGTAAGCACATCGAGTGCCTCCGTGAAACCCGCACTATCGTAATAGAACGGCTCTCCCTGACCACCGTGCTGGCCCGCCTGCCATGTGTTGCGGCCACGATCGCCGTGCTTATAATGAAACATGGAATCAGCCACGCGGATCAAAGTTTTCCAGTATTCCACTGAATCCGTCAACATGTCGCGGCGTTGCTTAGTCTGTTCCTTGTCTTCCTCGGGAGGCGGGGGATTCGGGTCGGTGAACTTCGGTGTGACCTTCAGATCGCGGTATAGGGCGAGGAGGTCATCCAGAGCGACCGAGGTGTCGGTGATGACGCCACAATTTGCGTCCTCTTGCGACCAGTTCTTCATATGCAGACGCGTGTACGCGTCACAATCGGTCATGTAGTACGGGATCAGCGTGTCCCAGCCGTTTATGTCTTCGATCGCCCGCGGGTTCTGTAGCGTAAGATGGTCATAAGCGAAGAAGCGCAGGCCCCATCTCTCGTCCGTGGCCAAGGTGCGGTTGAGCTCCTCGAGACATAGCGTGTAGAGGCTCTTATAGCCCGGATCACCCGCCCGAGGTGTCAGGTTTTCAAAGCCATCCTCGTGGCCAAGAGCGAGAACATCCACTACGTTCATCCAAGTTAGCCCGCTACGATCTATTAACCTTGTTCCATTGGCTTTCATAAATCATAGTGGTATTCACTTCGCAGCGATGGAGATTGGTAGTCGAATTTTCACAGGACAGTATCAAGAACAACTATGAGATGTCACTTACTATGGCTCCAGAAGTAATAAGGCCACTCATGCGTATAAGAGAGCGAGAGGTAGAAGTTCTGTAGCTGTGCGAAAGTCAAAAGGACTGGCGTTTGTATGATGTGTACGCCTAGTTTCTTGAGTGCCGCATGATTAAGGTACCAGGGGTGCTGTAGGCTCAACTGACCACGCGCGTTGGCCTGTTGCATACCCGTGTTCTCGACGACGTAGATTTGCTCCGGGGGCCAGCCTGCTGTGATATACGATACGACAGCCTGCAATAGTATAGGCCACGATCGCGTGAAGCCGATTACCAGCGGGGGCGCGACTGGCAAGCCATATTTCTTCCAACCGTTCTTCTCCGGGATATTGTAAGACGGAATAGGCGGTGGTGTCGACGTCGCGAGAGCCGGGAAGGGATCGGTTATGGGCGGGGGTGTGTACGAAGGCGTGGGCTTGTACTTGGGATGTGGTGTTTCTTCTTCGTCTTTGGAAACCGTGTCGGCGTAATTCTCTTTAAACCTGGCTAATGAGTCCTGGACCGTGCTAGTGCGGAGTGCTATGAGAACGAGGATAACGATGCTGAAGAACAGCGCCGTCTGATATATCGGATGCCTTGAACGGAGCATCACCATTTTTGATTGTTGGTGACGTTACGAGGATTTCAAGTTGATTTGTGCGCGCGGCCTACTACAACTCTTATAGGAAGGAACAAACTTGATTCCCTGGATGCTCAGCACGTTGGTCGTTGCCCCAACGACCCTTCATAGAAAGTACCGGCTCGTCGGGTTTTGTCTTGAGGTCCCCTTGCCATATATCACTCATAAAGTTCTCGGAGCGAATAGATAGCCCAAGGTAACAGCAGGTGAGGGGGAACCGTGCTCAAAGGAAGATAGGAGAAGCTATAGAGTGAACTATTCGGGAATACGATGGCACGCTGTAGCTTCAAGCATTCCCAATCACGGTGTCTATATTACACTGGTCTACCGGCTGGAGAACTACGTAAGTACCATATTATGCATGCGTCATGGTTTCATCCCACAAGATAGGTTGTCAATCAGGTCATAGACAGCACATGCTGTACTCCACCGACTCTCTCAAGAATTCTCACAGGGCCGGAGATCTTAGGCCAGTAGTTCAATGCCCTATGAGACCGAGAATTTGGATCGAGGCTATGTCGCCACATGAAACTCATTTTCGGTAACTTGGGCATTGCATACGGCAACACAGGTGAGAATAGAACGAACGAGACACGGCCGGCAACAGCCGCGAGAAATTGGAAATTATTCAATACGAGAGGAGGATAAGGTCCGCACCAGGCAGCAGAATAACCAAACCACGATGGTAGCGAGCATGGTATAAACTACATATGTAGTGTAAGCATGAGGCGGGGTGGTGTTGTATCTGTTCTACCAGTCTCCCCCCCCCGCCCCTCTTCCCTCTCTCTCTCCCTTACTTCTCTTTCACTTTTTCATCTTCTCTTGGAAGAATTTTGTGTATTTTGTGAAGTAATGTAATATGATATAGGTATGGGAAACATATATTTAAGTCGTGATCGAGTTGACTAACAAAGCAGGTAAGCAAGACTCCTATATGTAAACCTCCAGAACTGTTTTCTTCCGTCAATTGGGATATGTATCTACATTAACGCTATAACGAAACATGAACTTCGCTTCTATGCTAAAGTGGCCCCAAAAGGTTTTCCTTTTAATTTTTATTCCCGTTGGCAGACTTGCCACTGAGCATTTGATCTCACTCGTTGTGTGAAAGATCTATGACGTTGTTCTGCATGGTAGCATACGTTATTTTTATATAGAGTAGATGGTAATAAGACGCAATGTGCACGATATTGTAGCTGTGATTGGTATGTGTCATTTAGACTTGCGCTAGACAGCATCATCCATTGCTACAAGGCTGCAGGAACGGAACCATGTGCCGAGTTCTCGTATTCTCTCATACACTGCTATCTAAGCTATCTACCTACTTACTAGTACTACGATTTGATTGTTTAAGATCTGACAACAAATAGCTCTACGGACCTCCACTCTGTACCGGAGGAAAATAAGTTTGATTACGGGGAGATCTCATTTTGTCACCGTAACGTGATGTTTCCTGCCCGTTACCGCGTGAGCCTGAATATATATATATACATATCTACAGAGGTATGTGCGACTTTCTTATTACGGTTGCAGAGTACAGTAGAGGCCTAGGGATTATGCCGGAGAGACTTGAGCCCCCACTGACCAAGTGGGCTGGTGAAGGTGACATGGACATTACATGGCGGCTTGATTGATTGTGCTGACGCCATTGAAATTACTATCCAATATGAGCTCGAGGTAAGGCGAGATAGGCTATTGCGAGGTAGACGATTACCACCTTGCGAACCAATAACTTCAATTACTGCAACCTATCCTAAACCGCGTAGACATACTGATGTGTGGGTGTTTTGAGTGATAGTTCTGTTATGTGATAAGTATGCGACTAATTTCTCTAGAGTAAGGGGGGTGTTTTGTGTCTTGTTCGTAGAGATCACTCACTAGAGAATTCTGGGATTCTCGCCAACACATATTCACCACAGCGATCAAGTCAAGAACCTCTCTAGATATGCCGTTGAAACCATGTGTACCCAAATGATCGTTTCCTTATTTCCCGGTAGTATATACGACTTGGCCATCTACACAAGAATTTACTCATTCACTCGTGCGTCTATCCAATCACGTCTCTCTATATCTACTGCTCGTCGAAAACTCCCACTCATCAACTTACTCCAAATGGATTCAAGCAGGAGTAACGCTAACCAGACAGCCATACAACATGGATAAGTTGATTCCCAATTTCTGAATGGGTGGTCGGTCGTCTCGCCGCTCAATCGCCTTGAACGCCTGCAACAAGCGGAACGTGATCAAGGCCATCTGCGTCAGCGCGAACTGCTGCCCGATGCAGATACGTGGGCCTGCGTTGAAAGGGAGGTACTCATATCTAGTTGTAAAATGATCACGTTAGCTAGCTACGTAGTTATTGACTGAAAATCAAATGACAGGGTTGGGAATCAAGTGGGACACGGGGACATAAAAGTTAAAAAAAGACAACATACGTCACCCTCAAGTTCTCCCATCTCTCAGGTCGAAACTCCTCAGCATCCTCACCGAAGAGATCCTTCCGGCGATGTATGACCCAAGGGAGATATCTCAGATTGGTGCCCTTCTTGACGAAAATAGGGGATTTGCCATCCGCGCCACCACCCGTCGGGAGGATCGTATCGCGAATAGCCTCTCTCTGATTCGAAGCGACGGGCGGGTTAAGCCGCAATGCTTCCTTCAGCACCCAATTAAGGTACCTCATATTCCTTAGGTCCTCCCACGTTGGGTCGTCTCGGCCCAAGTCCCGTATCTCGTCGCGAATAGTTGCTACGACGTCGGGACGTCGGGAAAGTTCGAAAAATAGGTAGGAGACAACAGAACTCGTAGTATCACGGCCAGCAGTAAACTATTTGATATCTAGAGTCAATAATTGCTATCCATTGTAAAAGAAATTGGGACGGGTTTCGGGAGCTTGTAGGAGCAACGCGGGCGGAAAACTCTTGGTTAGGCAAATTATGCTCCTGAGACAGGTTGAAAGGGGTGATAAAAGACTCTAGTGTACTGACTATACTTAAGACTGCATCAAAAGTGTGGGTATTAGCAATCCTATATTCGAAACGGCAAAGGAAAGAAGGGGGAAAAACGATCTTTATGAAGAGATATTGGCTTGGCAAGGTAGCGTAGCATCATGATGTGAAGAAACAGACGGGAAAAGAAGCGAGACTTACGGTGATCGCTAATTACCTCATCCGATTCGCCAGACTTGAGCAGCTCATCTAGGAAAACATACTTCCCTTTATCGCTACGATGCGAGTTGGTCTCGGGACTCTCCCGCACATCGCTCACAAAGCGCTTCACAAAGGTCCTCATGAAGCTCGAGTACTCATCTAACTCGGGATCAGACCTAAGCAGCGTAAGCCAGCCGAGACGAGCACGCCAGGCGATCTTCTGCATGGACTCGTCGAAGTACTTTCCGAACTTGTAACTATCTTGCGGCGCGGAGCCTTGCAAGTCCGTCGATTGGCCGAACATGAAGTCAGAAATGCTGTCCGTGGTCATCATGGAGAACATGGCCTGCAAGTCTAGGATGGCTTGGCCGTCGTCGGCGATGGCCTTTCGGATGCGCGCGATGAGTTTGGCAACGTGTCGGTCGACACACGCGAGATCCGAGATTTGGTCCCGCACGAATGCCGGCCGAAGGATCGCGCGCGAGTGTTGCCATTCCGCGCCATTCGTTGTGAAGATGGAGTCTATGTAGCTTTTTGTTAATTATCTAATGTACAGGCAACACACAAACTCTGCCCCACGTAGACCACACGAAAAGATTTTCACCAACAACTACGACTGCCATTACTGTATTGTATAGACTCCTTATCTTAAACCATACACCTAGTGGCACAATAACAGCTAAAATAGTGCTGGTGTCTCACAATATATATAGAGAAACGTGTTTGCATGTACGTATGCGTATGCATGTCTCGGTCGTGAAGAAAAGCCCCCTTTTCGCATAATGAGGAAAGAGAAAAGGAAGGAAGAAATAGTGAGGAAGAAACGAATGGGACTCACGTTTCCCAAGAACCGGCAAAAAGCTCTTAATCCGAATGTCGGGCAACACCCAGTCTTCAAAACGAGTACTCAAAACAGCCTTGACGTTCTCTGGCTCATCTGTAGTGATGCACGGGGTTGACTCCGGGAAGACGCCATGAGCGTAAGTGTGTCCCGTTGCCTCGAGAGTCTCCTGTCTGTTCTGCAGCATCGTATTCTGCTTCAGCGCTCGTGCCGTCTGCAGGAGATAGCGGAGGCCCAGAAGGTCGCGTTCCGGGAACATGGGAACGGGTTTGCAGCCGTGTCGTGCCGCTTGGACGTGGTACTCGTACTCAGCGCGCAGGGGCCCAAAGACGTATACCGCAAGCACAGCTAGGATGGCCAGCGGCATATGTACTACATGACCGGGGATAAACCGCCCTGTGGCCAGGATGGCGAGAGTCAGTCCCCCGGCGTAGTACCAGACACGCGAGGTGCGGGGGAGCGAGTCGACCTCGTCGCGCCTGGGATTAGGGAACAGCATGACTGCTAGGTGGGTATCTAACCTAGGTATCTGCTTTTTATTGATGTTGATCTCGATATCGATATCAACGGCTATAAAGTTCAGTAATTCGGGTGGGTATCTAAGGTAAGTATGTATCTGACGAATGCCGATATCAATACCAAGCAACACCAGATGAGCGTGTTGTCCCGTCTAACGACGTAGTGTATAAAAAGCACTTGACATAATGAGTAGCGAGGTTGGTTAAATACCTGAAGTGAGAAAAGCCAAATTCAGCTAGGCCAAGATAGATGAGTCAGGTGAGCTCTCTTCCGAGGGCTTGGGGAGAAGACGAATATGCTGAGGGGTGGTGGTGTGTACCCTCCCTCCATCCCTACCAACTCAGTTCCGTTTATGGTAAATGTTTCTCTACTCCCGTCACTTTCACACTTGCTTTATCTCGAATAGTTCGCTTTGTTTCAAGTAGGTCGACTATGAGGTGGAGTCAAATCGTACAACATATTCTTAATTTATTTATTGTCGTTGTTTCACGAGAAGATACTCCGTATTAACAAGCGTAAATATTGCTTATGTCTATTTCTATCTCATAGGATCGACCTTCTCCACCGCCCTCTACCTGTATCCGGATTTGTCCAATCGTTGTCTATATAATCCACTTCCTCTCTAGTCATCATCAGTCATTCAATATCGGTCATAACACATTAGAACGTTTCACTTCACCCGTCAATTCCAGACTCTCAAAATACCTTCAACATCTCATTCGGGACTGTCTAAGCTACCTAGCTTGCCAGCTACCCGCCATCTGAGAATGCCTGTCTTCACCTCGACGGATAAAGACAACACGGGTCTCGTGGGATTCAAAAAAAAACCAACCACCGATAGGCCCTGAGAGGTCTGTACAATCTGCCATAATCAGAGACATTGTGTTCTCCCGTGAAAGTGGATATACATAAGAAATTAAATTGCGCCATTTCCATGCTATGCAATGCAATGCAAAAAAGACATATGTGACTGAACCAAATGGGGTGAAAAAGCCATAGCCTGCGAAGCCGACCTGACACAGGTTCCCTATGCAAAATGATGTATCTAATCATGATCATGGTCTAAGCCGCCGAGGTTGATTTGCTCGCGACAAGTTTCGTGGCGTTAAAAAAAGGGAGGGAAGAAAAAAAAAGTCCGGTCGGGGATTCGAGCTCGTACATCTAATTGACAAGATAAATGCGAATTTGTGTAATCGATTATTTCCGATTCGATACGATCCAGGCGGCCGTCGTCGGAAGCAGGCGCGCACATGCGATACCGGTGGGAGGACGGCAAATGCAAAACGCGATGGGTATCTCTATAATGGCAAAAAGAAAGAAAAAAGACCGCAATGGTCACGGCCTTGGTGGCGAGGAAATCCCACCACCTTAAACAGGGGGACACCGCCCGAGTATCATAATGATAATTCAATGTCTCTTCTGGTCGTTATTGCTCGGGGCATTCTTCGTACCCGACGACATATGATGGTGTGGGTGATGGTGATGATGGTGCTCGTGATGCTGGTGGTGGTGGTGGTGGTGGTGATGGTGCTGCTGTCGCATTCTTTGACGTCCACGGCGCTCTTCGTGCTCTTCTTCCGTGGGGTAGCTGAGCGACTGCCTCTCCTCCTCATACCACGTGCTTAAACTCTTGCCGCCGAACATGAGGTCCTCGTCGTCAATGACGATAGGCTCCGTCCAGGCATGTTCACTATACTGCTCATTAGATACGTCGACGTCGGGGAGGTAGTAGTACTGCGCCTCATCGGACGGCGTATGATGGGCTGGTGTCGTCGTGGTGACCATTTTGAGAGGTGATGGACCGTGGTGGTTCTGCGAGGACGGCGATGATTTGGAGGGCTTGTGCAATGTCTTTTGACAGTAATGAGTGGCGGATGAATGGGGTGAGCGCGTCTTGGAATGGGCGGAATGGCGGGATGATGAATGGCTCTGTTGCGACGTTGGTCGGCTACAGCTATATGAGTTTTGCGACAGCTGTTCCTGTGGTTGCTGTTGCTGTTGCTGTTGTTGTTGGGGGAGGGCTTCTTCTTGTTGTTGTCGATGTCTATGTCGCCGTCTGGTATGATCGTCAGAAAGACGTGGACTATTTCGTGTCATGGGCAGACGAGCTGTTTATATTGATGTGGAGGACGTTGGAACGGAGACAAGGGCAGAAGCGACGAGAGCGAGGGCGAGGGCGAGACCGAGACCATATATACGCAAGTGTAGATATATGTGTGTGTAGTCTGTTATGTAAATAGAAGTATTCGGGTTGTACAAGATAGAGAGCCGTTTTTTTTTTTGTCGTATGGTGGGACGCGTGGCAGGTGACGGTTGGGTGATATCGGTGGTTGATTGTGTTGTATTGCGTTGCGTTGTTAAGAGTCGGTGTTGGCGGATGATGGTTTGTATTTCCTATGATATGACGAGCCTGACAAGTCTATGACGGACCTTGTTCATAGGTTGGCTGACTGGGTTGTTGACTGGGTGTGTCTTCTTGAGGTTGCAAAGGCGGTCAGGTCAGCAGATAGTAATGTAATTGAGAGGTCACGGCAGCGTCATATGTACAAGACAGAAAGAAAAAAAAAAAGCAAGAGTAAAAAAAAATAAAACAGGGAAGACGAGAGGAGAGGAGGGACCAGAATATAATAGTATTAGTCTAGGTTGGTCTAGTAATAGTGAGGAGGAGGAGGAGGAGGAGAGGAGGAAGAGGCAAAATTCTGTTGTGAGTGTAGGCTGACGCGAGACCGGGCTTTGGAAAAGTGGGCTGCGGAAAGAATTATTGACAGCTTGTGAAGGGTCTTGGCTGTACTAGAAGGTCGCTAAAGGGTCGCTAGAGGACATGCTAATGGTGGGGGGAGGGGTGTTGTAGGGGGGGGGGGATATAGAGGGACATGGAGGGGCGTAGAGGGGGGGTGAGTGGGGCATATAGACGGTAAAACAGAATACGGTAATGCGGGGGAGGGGTGGACTTCCAGAAGGGGGAAAGTCCTGAAGTGCTTCTAGGTATTTGTAAAAAAAAAAAACGGTTTGCAAACGGACACGGTAATAACTAATAACGGAATAGGAAGAGAAGTGTACATAGAGAGAAGAAGAAAAAAAAAAAAGGCACATCGTAGATAGGATAAGGTGGATAGATAGTATGATAGATAGATAATACACACCTTTTATTCAACTTTGGGTCTTGTGGAATATGACACATCCTTTTCGTATCTGCCTGCTTGTATAGGCATCTGCTTTATGTTGTCCGACAGCCAAGATAGATAACAGATAATAGATAGTTTGAGAAAGGAAAAGTAAAAGTAATAGGTGGACAATCCGTAGGTAGATGGACTCTTCAAGTCCTTTTGAAGTAGTCACCGTCACGGTTGGGGATCAAGACTCGAGAGTCCTAGTTTGAACTCGGATGTTTCGAAGAAAGGGAGTGCCCTGTTATTTTGGAACCTACCGAGCGAGAAGGAGGCGAGGCCACGTGTGTAGATCCGGTTATGAGTAGTACTTGAGATGGGGATAATAGTAAATACCGAGTATGCAGGAGGTATTCGGGACGAGAGTTGAAACATGGTCTAATCTAAAGAATACTACAAGACGTGTATACCTTTATACCTACCTTTATAATACCTCAAAACCATTTAAATACCTGTATGTGTACATGAATACCTGGTTATACAAGTATCTATAAGTAAGTATATACAATCCGGTCCGGAACCGCTGGCACAACCTCCGGCTTTACCAATCCTAGGGTTTAGATCTGAGATGTACCTACGATGAGGGCCCTGGGAGCTCTCTTTTGACATCTGTCAATTCACTCATCACATCGCCGCAACGACAATACCCACACCCAGGTATCGAATCGGTATAACGGTGACTACGGTGCCGAACAACTCGATTGTCAAATAGTGACGAGTACGGGTTCTGAAAATGGGACATTACCATTAAATTACGCGCTAACAGGGAAATCTGATACAAGTCGATGCAGGATTCAAGTAACAACAGTGATGGCGGCCGTGTCAAGTCTTAGGTACCTAGCCGTAAAAGCATTCGGCCGTGCTTTCATTAATTCTACATAGTAGTACCTAACTTAGGTAGGTAACCTTTTCGGCTTCCGGGCATGACCAAGCATAACCTGGCATACACCAGAAGAGGTACGCAGGTAGGATCCTACATGAATACATTAGTGAGGTTAGATGTATGTACCCAAGGTAGATAGGTAGGCATAGATGTGTGACTAATAGATTGGATAGAGGGATCAGAGCGTCCATGGTCAATGTCCCGCGGACATTTGTCCTGGGGAAATACTGCTTTGGAATGCCGCACGACGTGATATAGCGTAGGTCATGTATTTCGACAGTGAACATGGCGAAAGCGCATGATTCGGCCTTTTTTTTTTTTGTGTGTGTTCTTCTTCTTCTCCCTCCTCCTCCTTCTCCTTTGGGTTGCCCACCATCTATCCTTATTAGTCACTCGTGCACCGCCGGAGTTGTCACCAACAGAGTTTTGCCTTGCTTGGAGTTGCGGCGAACATCCAAGTTAAGTGTTGGCTGACATTTACCCGACTTGATTCGTCCAAGCATTAGACTTGCACAACGCCGCCGATCATATCCCCACAGAGAAATAGAATGGCCTGATACCAACGACAAACCTTGGGTCTGCCTTGGGTGTGTCATGTAATTCAGTTGTATAACTGTATAAGCCCCTGGTGTGAATGAGGAAAGGGGATAGATCACGAACAATGAACTTGGTTATCAGATTCTATTGTTAACAATAGTTGATACTTTATAATCTTATACGCTGGTCTAGCCTTCCCATTCCTCTTCTTCCTTTCCTCTTTCTGTTTAATTATTTACCAATTTACCCGAGCTTACTTCCCTCTACCCTTATGGCGGCCGATCGGATATCCCAGGCCGTATTCGGCATAGTTGTATATACTCAAGTGTAACCTTAGAGACTTACATTTTTACATTACCTTGATCGATATAAGAACTATATAGGTAGAAATAAATATATAGAAGCCTTATTCTTCGCAATGATTTTTTTTTTTTGGTCGCAATACCGTTCACCACATCGTCTCTCCAAGGCATAATACCATCGCCAGACTGTGCATAGGCTCAACCTATACTTGAACATGCCAACGACGCCCGATCTCTCAGCTCGGGCCCTCACAGCCTCAGCACCGGACGACCCTCATTATGAACACTCTATCGACGGGCATATATTGATTGATCCAACGTGGACAGGACATGACAGGGCTGGTCTGGACCGGCCTCCTCTAGCGGCCTAGACCGAAGTCTCGACATTCATCACCATCCACTCATCTATTAAATATATCGACAATGGACAGATGCTCAACGATGAATGGCCCGGGTGAGCGAGGATGATGCCCCCCTGGACGCTGACAGCGGCCTATTTCCACTAATCCGCCGACCGTTCGCACCGCCTTGGCGACCGTCTGTAGTTCGAGGACCTGTCATTGTTGTCGTTTACAAGGCTACTACTTACATGCCTTAGGGCGAACGATGGCCTTTGACGCTTCATTTCTAAACCAAGTCGCATAGGTGTCTAATAAGCCCCGATTGGTAGACTCGGCCTTGGAAAAGAATGTGTTTTCAAGTAGAAGGCCCCTCAACGGGTGTATGTATTACGTATACTGAGATTGAGATACGCCATGCCGTGACATGCCTCCTTTAGTCTAGTCTAAGGATGTGATGTAGTGCACAACATCTCCATGTCGGATCGCCTCAGGGATCGCCTATGACCATGAACAATTACAGTATTCCGCCCGTGACCCCTCCGTCCAAGGGTCTCGGGATTGATGTAGCCGAGTCAAGAATGACAAGTCAGTTCGCTAGCTATGTACCGAATTATTCCGACTCGGCTCCCGTGCTTGCGAGTCGCTCCGGAATACAGAGATTTTTGATGACTGGGTTTCTAGATTTTCAGTCGCGGCCGCGATTAGGTTGCACGTTATGATGAGAACCTGACTCGTACATTGCTTGTCATGCGAGTTCGCGGCTCACCGACGTTTGCGGCGACAGTTCGAGGCTGATCGGTCGCCAACTATTGCCTGTGCAACGCGAGGCGGGATCAGACTCTGACCGTGCGCGCGCACAAAGAAAACTCAGCTCGGCTGCGTTGGAGCTCCGTCATTCATCTACCCAGCTAGCCACATGGCCATCGATGCCGACACATGCATGCATCGCGGCCTTTATTTTATTTACTAGTGGCCATCTGTCTATATTTCTACCTGTGTCTTGGATGGCTGATAGGTTGATTTGACGGACATTCGTGTATTCTCGCTTCGTACTCCCTATCATAGATGGGTGGACACAATGCGACGAATGCGCTGCGACCAAAAAGTGACCCGAGCATCCGTGGATACCAAGGTGAAGCAAATTGTCTGAGCAGCATCTCATTGCCCCCCATCGCAATATTGTGTTCTATCCCACGACCGAAACTCAAGAGAAGCCCAAAATATCATCCAATACGACACCTTGCCATGTCCGGCATGGAAATATCGACCATGGCCAGAAGGCCCTAGAGCTTTAGACGAGGTCTTGGTTTGTGATGTGTCGATTCGACTATCAATGGCTATCCTATTATACTTACTCACGTAGCTAGTTACACTTGGAGGCATTGTTTTACATGTGCATCTATCTATAGGTAGCACCCAACCTGGGCTGCCTGGGTGGTATGCATCCATGACATATGGAAGTAATAATATAAATACCACCACAGTCATAGGGGTCCTAAAAGGGTGAAAAAAACAATAGCCATTATTAAATGATAAAGAAATAAAAGTCCCTATCGATCCAATTAGTGCTCTGCTTGATCAATATTATACAAGGTAAGCTGACACATCGTATTCGCTGACTATTTACCTACACTAGCTGCTGAGGTTCACTTCGCGATCGATCCATACACAAGACGGAGATATCTACACATACCTAACTGATTGCTTACTTAACTTAGCAGGTGATTCGTGTATTATTAGTATAGTATAGCGAGCTACTCTTACGTTGGGGAGCCGAATACTACCTAGACCGAGTAATATCTCGACAATGACCAACGACCCAATCCGAACCCAGCGCCTCGATATTTTGGGTGCGGATTCTCTGGTTTAATGGCTCACGCAGATAGGCCTCGTGATTACGCCATTATTGCCTATCTACCTATCACCACCTACCTCTCAACACTATCTTCCTATCTTGTATCTTGTGTGAAGGATCTACAATCAGTGATACTTGTATCTGCATCCCTACAATATCACGTTTAATACGGTTTTGATGTGCCCCTCCCCCTTTGCCTGGCAGGTTACTTGGGTACCAACTACTGTACTTGCTAATGCATGCGATGCGATGCGCTGCTGCATGAATTTTGCCCGTGGCTGATCTCTCGGGCCAGATCTTGTGTTACTCCATCAGGGTATGAATACATCATACTGAGTAGTCGTCCTCGTCATCCGTTGGCCGGCCCTATGGACTTACCTCTTGGATGTGTAGGAACTGAACTGAAATAATAATTGCTCTCATATTATATGATTAAAATATGGGATGTGAATAATTTATCCTCGCATCATCCTCAACTGCTTAACAACGAACATCCACTTATCTAGATCTCGGATGTCTGGAACTGGGTATCCAACTACTCAGTACATGGATGCATAACATATGCCCTACCTACATGTAGGTAGGTAACATTTGAAACCCCGAATATTTCCACTTTGCATTTCGCATCCTGAATACCTAACCTAGGTTCTGCCTAGGCACTTCACTCATACACCACTTCTGTGCCGTCATAATGGGTCTAGGTCAAGACTCGGAGGAACGCCAAGGCGGCACACAAAGCCGCGCGGTATTTGCAATACGATAACACGCTGATAACATTAAGGTATCTACCTCGATAGCTGCCTAGGTATTCTCTGCGGCAGTACACAAGCCGAACGTAGACGACGAATCAAGGTTTTCCACCCCTGAACCCTACTACTATACGTACCGTACGCAACGTGCCGACAAATCCCGAGATATCAAATTCAAGGAAAAAAGGATCGAGATAGGGAGGGAGGAAATGAAATCGAGAATAGAATTCATCATCATCATCATCATCAATCAATCCATCGTGGCGAAATGGCCAAAAATGTCATACGCAAACGCAACCCAAGTACATACCTCAAGGTACGTACTAGTATATCCATGCGTACCTTGCTGCATACAACGTGTATGTTGTCGTCACCATACCGATGCGGCGACCCTTGTATCGTATTTCTCCCACCGTGGTAAATCAAAGCCATAACCACAGCCAGGAACCCGAAAACAAGCTTCAATGACGTCATCTTTCGCTCACCACCTCACCACCCACGTCTCTGACTCTACCCCTCTACTACCCCTCCAAGTAACCTTTCTACCCCTCCACCCCTCCACCCCTCCAAGCTTCTCCCCCTAATCTCTAATCTCGACTTCACCGACAAGGCGGCGAATCCGAGCATCTCTCTCACCTACCCGACATATTTCGCCTCTCTCGAATTCTATCCATCCACCCACCTATCCGTGCATCTATCCATCCATCCGATCGGTTGATCAACAAGTAAATGAATCAATCAAACCCCCGTTTGCAGCGTATCGTGTTTTGCCCCTTCATCATAATATATAATCCCTTTTCGCAATCTATTGCCCTCATATCCTTCTCTCTGCGAGCACTTGATAGATGCATGTATGCTACCACTGTGGCGTCTTACAAGTCACGCTGGATAGATGTATATAAGATTAACAATACTTACGTCAAAGAGCACGTTCGACACATGTCAGCCAGCCGCTCGCGCCAGAACCGTTGAAAACCTTTTCTACGAGACGAGTTATAATAGGTATACTTGACTTACCCAACTACCTGCGCACGCCCTCCCCTGTGAGAGTAAGAAATCATCTATCTAACCGAAAACTGAAAATCAAGGACTAAGGAAGAAAATGGTGAAATCTGATCAAGTGAAAGGAATTTTGGTATTCGCAGGCATTCATAACCAAGGAAGAATAAACTAAGGATACAAGAAGCGGAATTACTCATTCACCCACCCGTCAACCAATTCCCATTGTATTCAAAGTTTTGAACGCTTTCCTTGCCCCTGAACCCATGTCACCTGTACCCATGTACACTTCCATCGGCCCCCTTCCCTCGCGGTATATGTGTATGTGTGTATATAGGTAGTCATGTGTATAGGTGTATATGCATCGTGTGTGTCATTTCTTCAGCATAGGCGGTCCTTATGGAACCTCGCAGCTACTCACTCCAAGCCTCTGAATCGGCGGTTAAACTCCTCCACGGCCACAGCTACCATACGATATAGGAATGTCCGGCCGCTCTCTTCGCCGATAGGGATGAACGGGCCGTTCGTGCCGCCGCGCAGGATGATGCTGAGTCCTGTCCGCTCCTTAGCGATTGTCTGCACGTCTTGGAGTGGGACGTCCCATTCCGTGCTGAGCCTCCTGCTCCGGATGAGGAGGATTCGGCTATACGTGACCATGACCACCATATCCTCCCTCGGTAGTTCTATATGTGCAATGTAATCCTCGTTGAAGTATTTCCCGTTGTCCACCTGTTTGAGCCATGATTGCCCCAGAGCCTCGCGTTGGTTGTACGGACGCACGATGCCGTCCAGGGGGATAAACCGGGCGATGCGGACCCGGTCAAGCTCCGACCCGTCGAACACCGTGGTAGTGTTGCGAATACCTTCTGAGACGTTGGACGCTAAGTCAAAAACACCCACCGCCGGTTTCGTCGCTAATCCGATAAAGCCTTTGCCCACGCCTTTGAGGAAACCAACGGCACCTTCTTGCTCGGCGCCTTCCAAGGGCTTACGTGCTACACCACCGATGCCCGACGCAACGGAAGTGAAGAAGGAGTTAGCACCTGCGGTTACTCCGAACAAGGCATGTTTGGGACGATTTCGTGCACGCGTGATGCGGCGTCGGTCCTGGAACTGCTTATCGAGAGTAGCGGCCGCCAGGCCTTTGCCGAAACTGCCCGTCACCTTGGAAAACGAATCCGAGAAACCGTAGACCGATTTCTTGACGAAGCTCGCGGCGCCCTTGGCGATACCTAATCCGAGATCTTCGGGCTTGTCGGACATGATTAGGCCCTGGTAAGGTTCGTAGAAAACATCTGTGATGCCGCTACTGATACTATTGAACAAGCCAACGGGGTTACCGAGGAAATCAGCGCTGCCGATAATTTTATGGACCTGGAAGAGAACTTCCTGGCTGTAGTGATTGGATATGTTTTGCGTGAGCACTGGAATAGAGACCCGGGCGTTCTCCAAGAGCAGCGCGTTTAGACGAATGGGAGCATCATTGACATTTCCGATGGCCATCGTCATGACATTGACGAAAAACATGATGGGGTTTCGAGACGAGGTTTTGTCTTCAATGTTGACACGTTCCGTGCGCATGAAAGAGAGGTCAAGCTGCATCGGTTGGATATTCAACACTTCAAAGTAGATGTCTTGCCCTGATTGTTCTTGTTTCGGTTCTGGAATGTCGCCGCCCTCACCGCAGAGCTTGCCTTCATGTGTCTCGGACCACGACGCCCCAGGGACCTTGGAAAAGTCCAGTACGGCGTATATGAAATCCTCATCGAGGTCAACCGTCATCTGCTGGAGTAGTAGGGTGGCATACTTGACATACAACACACCGTAGCTATCGTCCTTGACCCTTGTGACCATGGCGTGTAGGGAAGGATGTAGCTCGGTCTCTTGTGCTTGTTTGGGTACTACGCTGGGATACAAGATCATGGGGAATAGGCCACCATAGAGCTGGTTATCGATCTGTATCCACTTAATGGAAGTGCTGATGGTCTGGTAGAGAGCCGACTCGTTATATCGAAGGCTGATATCTCTGAAGGTGATATATGCCAACTCCTTCATCTGGTGGTTGATCAACGATATTCCAATGCCTGAAAGCTTCAATGCGGCTTGAAAAGTCGTCTCGGTGTCTTGCTTCTTGACTTCAAATCCACCAGTGCTGTTGGTGCTGGCACCGCTTTGTGACTTTTGCCTGTAGAGACTTTTGCTTTGCTTGAAGTTGGACAAGATCAAGGTTTGTGTCGGGCCATCTGCAGCAACGCTGATATCGATGATCTTCTGAGTACCCGAGGCACTGACGAACCTCATGGGAATTTGATTGCCGATTTCGGCCAGTTTAACATGCCGCTCCTTACCAAATGCGCTTATCACCACTTCTTTAAATTTCGCCGCAGGGAAATCCCATGCATACGGCATGATACTGCGCGGAGGCAATCGATACCGAACTGGCCGCCACCCAGAGCGGTCTTCAACCCCGTCCTCATCTACGTTGGGGTTGGCTTGGTGGAAGGTAAATTCGGTATCGCTTTCATTGCGCATCGAAAAGGGCCAGGCCTTCTTCTCTAGGCTGAGATGAAGGAAGATGGTGGCATCTTCCATTAAGATCTCGACTCGTATGAGCCGCTGACGCTGCCCAGCTTTGGCAATTTTGACGTGTGTCGTGCCAAGATCTGAAATATTGATCGGCGATGACCACTGATTGTCCATCCCCGGGAAACACAATGCCATCTGTTTGACATGTGATCGCTGAAGCCAATAGAGGGGCTGAAGAGCTCCTGGTTCTAGTTTCATGATGGTGGATGACCTCGGTTCTCTCACATTGATTAGTTCGCCAACCTTGTTCTTCACCACGAACCTTGGCGCGAGAGTGACGACCTTGGTAAGTTTGTATTTGCCTTCGCCGGATTCAACTGTGATTCCGACATGAAGCTCCGACTGTTTGGTAGAAGATTGGAATGCCACATCGGTCGTACTGCCAATGGCGTCGAAGCTTTGAGGTTTACTCCATTCCGAATCGGCGAACTTCAAGAGAGCACGGTTACGCTGATCATCGCTCCCGAAAGAAAACATGAGTGGCTGTGCTTTGGGTCGCTCTTGGTTAGAGGAGCCGGATATTGGCGATTGTCCGGCCGCTCTCTTGGCCTGTTGTAGGAACTGTTTCCCTCGTATAGCGACATCGAGACCGGTTTTATTTAGGATTACATAGGGGCTGTAGACTGTCACCCTGAAAGCACCACCGCCGTTTGGAGTTTTGAAGTAGTGAAGCTTGAGGTGCAAAGGCAGGCCCTCGTCGTCCTTACAGATAAGTTTGTGCTCTTTGCGAAAGTCCTCTTGGGAACCAGGATTGATAATAGCAAATTCGCTGGCTCTGAAGGCTGTGTCTTGCATATCCACGCTTAACAGGAGTAGGTGTGAGAGCTCTACGACATGTACCGGGCTGACGCCACCCTTTCTAAGGAAATTGGTCCAATCCCTCTTCGTGTTTTTGTCGTATATTCGATATTTAAAGTCATATGGTAAAAGGTTTTCTAGGACTATAGGTGGTGATAGTTTCAGCCTCATGTATGGATATTTCCTATAGACGGTTAGTGAATGATGCTTATCCGAGGGAAACCACTTACCCAGTCAGAAAATGACTTCGGTTATAGTTAGCATTGAGCTGGAAGTAAAATGGGTCGCCGTTCTCTCCTTTGCAGACTAACGTGCGTGTCGGTCTTTTTAACAAGTCTCTCCACCACAGATGCTCCGATGACCACGCGTATCCGAACCCAGAATCTGGCCGAATGAGGAGGGATTGAACGTAGGCCGCCGCAACTGGTGCGGGGCGACTCTCGCCTGGCGCGATCTTCTCGATCTTAAGCAAGTGACCTTCTTGTACGTCATAAACTCCGAGTTCGACCGGTATCTGCGTCTGGTTCTCCACAAGGAGAGGTGACCGTAAAGTCACATACTTGATGTTGTCGGCTCCAAGACTTATTTCAACAAGGAGCCGATGAAGTGTATTATCCATCTTAGGCCGTAAACTGTAGAGAAATTCACCCTCACGATTGAGTGGTATGTTCTTCACCATATCAAAGCCGCTTCCCTCAATCTGAATGGCGACGCTGTTCGAGGTCGTGCTCTCCGACATGACGTTCTCACGCATCTTCTCCCACTGCTCAAAGCTCCACGGGGCCTCTTCGCCATCTTCCAATTTAAGGGATATGCTCTCATGGTTGCTCAGAGTCTTGGCTTGGACTACAACGCTAAAGCCTGTGTAGTTCCTGATCTTATAGGGCGCTTCCACTCCCCGTGGTTTCCCTAGGATGTCTTCATCTTGCGTAAGAAAATCAAACGATTTCGACGCCAAGGCGATGGTCGCTGCTGTCACTGTCACGTCGAATGTATTCCTTGAAGCCAAGTCGACGGAGAGAAGACCAATTCCATGTTCTCTTGCGACTCCAAGGCCAGCTTGCCATGGTTCCAACAAAGGCTCCCAAGCCGACTTGGCAAAGTTGTAGACATTAATGTACATGTCAATCGCGGTCTCGGCTTTAAGGTTGCTCGACCAGTCCGCCGCCGATGCCGTGAAATTCTTGATGCTCAAGTCAAGGATCGGCAACTCATGAACATCGCCAATTAACACGACACGCATGCCTTCGATAGTAGCCGTCAACTCTTCGTGGCGTTGTGGGGTCTTGCTAATATCATGCGGCTGGTGCGAAAGTTCCCTTCGGGACCTAGTAGTAATCGTGCCTGCACTCTTAGCCGCCCTGGACTTGGAGGCTGTGATGACGGAGTGGCCTTTCCCGCTGGCTGAACGCTCCTTGAGGCCATCAGGACGCTGCTGCTGACTTTTTCTGCTTGGCCCACTGCGAGGATCTCCGGCATCCTCCTCCCCTGACAGCTCAGAAGCTTTGCTCACAATCTGGAGCACCAAAAGGATATCTCGAAGGGATAGCCTGAGGATAAGAGGTTCAATATCGACATGAATATTGGTGAGGTTGGACTGTGAGCTATCCATGTAGAGCTGAATAGAGAAGTCGTCTAGGACACGTAGCCGAGATTCATCGAACTTGTCCATGCGACAGAGGAACATGCCAACCTGCGAGACTTGGAATGTAAGTGCGTGTTGTTGTGACAAAAGTACTTGTTTAGTTCTTAGCACTATGGCCTCTGAGCTAGAGCTGAGGGGATTCGCTATTAGGATGACCTGAGCATCCACGATATTGAGGTGGAATGCTACGCTCATCTTAGGCTGCTCTGTGCCCCCTTCACTTTGTAGTACTTTTCGAGTTTCGCTTCCAGACCGCCTTCCAGTCCACTGAACCTGCAAGGACTCTGTATCTGACACATCCGGTGTTTCGGTAGGGCTCTCCACGATGTCTTGAACGGGTTCGTTGGCCTCTAATCCAACAGTGATGAATTTCTGGATAGCGAAAAGGTAGTCCAACGCGAAAATGATCCTTGGGCTGTCGATAACAACCACCGCGATCATACTCCGCTCCTTTCCTTCGGCCATAGAAAGGGTTGCCATAAACTGTTGTACACTCTTGTTGGAAGAAGTCATTATTCTCTTATACTTATTCCCTTCACGTGCACGGCTATCATAGATGGTGAATGAGTGGATCACAAATTCCGCCTCGAGTGAGTTGTCAGCTAGTATCCTGAGTTTTAGTTTGCTGTCATCTAATGAGAACCGAGAAAGGCTCGCTGTGTCGGTGTTACCAACTGGCCTACCCTCGTGGGCATTGATCAGTTCTAGTCCAACTTTGTGGATAGTGAAGACGAGGTCGAGCTTCGTCCAGGTATTATCACGGGAGCCCAGCTCAGGAGATAAATCGACAAGGTGGTCATCATGGCTAGTGGTGGTAGACGACATCGTTTTCGCCCTCCGAAGCGTACCCTCATCCACATCCCGTTCCGCTTCCTCACTAGCGCCTGCATCTGTCACAAATGCAGCCGGGACGGATTTGGATATTGCTAATAAGTATTTCAGTTGGTACTGGGTGATTCGGAGATTCACATCAGTCATGCTGCCTTCAATCTCCATGTCGGGGCGCTTCCACCCTTCCCTGTGTTCTGCGTACGTGATATGAAAGCCAAGGTCGACATGATCAATCATTTCTAGTTCCTCGGATTGATCCTCAGAATAATAGGATAACGACGTCAACCGTATGTTTCTGATGCCGGCCGAAAGTTCCATGGCTATCTCTGCGCCTTCCGAGTCATCTAAGGGAACAAATTTATTTTGGGCGTAAATCTCTCCCAAGTAGGCAGTAACCAAGTCGCGCTTTGGTCGATCGGGCGAGAGAGGTCGCGGGAAAACGATTATGGGCGTGTTGACAATGACATCAAACTTGACCTTGCTAGTGATCTGCTGTAGTTGTTGGGCTTGATTCGCCGCGGCTTGGCGCGCGGCGTTATATATCGCTTGCATTTTCCCAAACTTGACCAAGAACTCGATGATTTTCCTAAAAGGTTCCTCGAGAAAATTGACCTTAATTGAGCCGGCCCGGAGGAAGATGGAAGAGTCGTAACCGGGGTACGCCTTCTTATCACTGGCGTCGAATGTTTCATAGCGGAAGTCAGCCAGCTCATTGCCTTGGATCGTAACGAGTTGACGGAAGCTCGAATCTTCTGCCGCGCCGACATTAATGTCGTCGACTAAACTGAGATTTCCCAACTTAGCTGCGACTCTTATAGTCCTGCCGGATATGAAGACACCGACATCGGCATGGTTAAAGGACAGGGTCGCCAGGCGAATGCCATCATTGTTGAGAATCATGCGAATACTCTTCAGATCAACTTTGACCCGGATCGATCCACTTTCCATCTGCTCCGAAATTTGAGTAGGCTCATTTATCTCGATTGCTTGTTTATGTTCCCCCGTATTAGAGATGCGCTTCCGAGGCTGATTATTCGTACTGCCGCTGTTATTTGCAAATGTGACAAGAATAAAGTCCAGAAGTGTGAGCAAAGTCTTTCTCGTCACGATCAAGTTGATTGTGGAGACGGCAACGTTCACATTCGTCTCTATGCCTTCATACACGGGCATGAATTCTGGCGACTCTGGATTAACCTTGGTAAATTTGACCCGGACAAGATCTCTCTGTTGCTGGTGATCCTCCACATCGCCAGAGGAGACGATGGACTTGAATTCACTTGGGGGGTTATCCACGAAATCATCGACCGTCACAGAGCCGAGGGATACCTCGGCTGCCAAATCAAATGGCCTGATACACAGGTCAAGTGCGAAATCCTCGGCGACAAGTTCGACGAGGAGCGAGTCGGGACTGTGCCCATCCGGGTCGCTTCGATACAACGATCCCTGTAACTTGTCTACAGCAAACTTAAACTCGAAATTACGCTGCTGCACCTTTAGTTGCTGATTGAGATTGCCGTCCTCCGCGTCTTCAAATTCATCGGAGTCATTGTCTGAGTCCTCCTCTAGAATAATGGCATTTTCCTGGCCTAGAAATATATTAGAGGAGCGTTTACGACCATGGCCAACATTTAAGCGGCTTGATGCCGAGCTGGCTAACCGGGGCCGCTTAGGTCGTGGTTGCGTAGCAGTGTGCTGCTCCTGATCACCAAGTTTTGGAATGGCAACATCGATAAGCTTCATCAGACTCTTATATTTAGTGTCTGATACGGTAACTTGTAAAACAGGCATGTGACCTGACACCTTGACCTTGGTCAAGTTCGGTGCCTTGGGTAGAATTGAAAGAGCGACGACAAAGTCAACATTGATCTTGTCTACAACATGGAACATGCGACGGTCATCCTTGTGAACTAGCTGAGCTTTAGTCTCCTCGATAGACGGGCCAATGAGAACCTGGGTTGATGTCAATTTGACGATAAAGCGATCGTACATGAGGGACTCGAGCTGCTTGAAGTCATCGTCCGAGTATTTCTGCTGCTGTTTGTCTTGTATTTGCTTGAGCGTGCCCTTATCAACCAGTTCGCTATTGAGGCTAATATGACCAGCGTCCAATATGAGACAGGTGGACTTGTATGTTTTGATGGATTGCGGAATGATGATCAGCGGGGCTTGGAGGTCAAGTTTGGCGTTGATAGTTTTATGCTCTTCAAGGGCAAACTCGAGTCCAGCTCTCGTCTGCTGTCTCAAGCCTTCAACGGTGGCTCCTGCAGACTCCATAAGAGCCGTTATAGATTCCATGTGGCGTTCTGGTGGTTTGAAGAAGTCAACAATACCGATGACGAAGTTAGGGTTCCATACAATTTCCAGTGGCTTTAACTTGGCCGTGACGGCAAAGTCACCTTCACTATCCAGAGGATTTTGCTCAATTTGCAAGTCGAAGAAAGTCTCCCGGGCGATGTTCTCGAGCTCGGCTATAGATAGCCGCTTATGTTGATGGCTATCCGGCGCATCTTTGACTCTGACTATCTCCTTAAACAAACTGTCTGGGGTGGTGCCGTCATTGACTCGGAAATCACCCAGGCTGATATCTGCCAACAAAGAATCGGTGCGCTTCATAGCTCTGGCCTTAAAAACGTCAAAATGCAGGCTTAATAAATCAGTTTTACTACCGTGTGGGCTCTGCCTTAGTGTGAAGCTGCCTGTCGACAGCGAGGCATCTACTTGTAACTTGACGGCATCGCGCGGGGCATCGACTGCGTCAGCGAGCGCCGCCTTTTCATCCCAGTCAATGGCCTCATACAATTCTTGCCGCTGTTCCTCGGTCATCTGTGTGTTTTCGGACGTATCAGTCGGTTCAGTGGGTTTCGAGCCCCATACCCAAGAGAGCCATCCCTGTTGCTGCTCCGTTTTTGGGGGCGCGTTTTTGAGAGCTTCTGCGTTCTCCTTCCTTAGCTGATTGCGAGCCAAGGACCGCCAGAAACGCAAGTCCTCATATGTCAGCTTCCACTCAAGTTTGTTAAGGTCATCTGTCTCTTGGGGTGATAGTTGCTGGTTCGCCTTCGTCTTCTTGAAAATCTCGATATATCGAAGACGGTCATCGCGACGTTCACGGAAGTAGTCCCAGGTCCATCGGCGATTCCGTTCCTGTATTTTGGTTAGAACGGCATTTCCGGCAAATCGAAGCCAGGCCCGAGGATCTTCCTTTGGGGTTACACCCTTGGGTTGAAGCCGCTTGTACTCCTGGTGACGTATGAAATAATGGAAGAGATCGGCCATCATCAACGCATCTCGGTACTGATCGTCATCAAGGACAACGCCGATCTCGTCAAAAAGCAAGCTGGCCTTGAATTTGGGCGTATATGTGTCGCCAGACTTGTCCAACTCAATCTTGGCTTGGCCGCTCACGGGTTTGAGGATGTATTGATGGTCAGAGCCGATAGCATCTTCACCGTTACTAATCATGGCCTTGAACCTCCGCATCATCTCGTCGTGCGGCACCATTTCGGCTTCTTCCGACACTTCGCGGCCCGACCCTAACAGCTCCGAATCTGTGTTCCAGTAAACAGCTAGGGCGGCAAGTGTGGCTAATTTATTTGTCGTATTCGAGCTGTTCTGGATGAAGGTAGGCTCCCATTCACCATCAGTGCTTACGGCACTGAACTCCTCGAGGGTGGCGCCGAGAGCGAAAGGGTGGCCCGGGGCGGATATGGAGTCCTCGTATCGCACGTGGATATTTTTAACGGTGACCTGCAGATTATCGACAATCTTAGTGACAAGGCTTTCTGTGAAGCTCTGGCTCTTCTTCTGTTCCTCCTGGCTGAGTCCCTCTTGGTTCCGTTCCTTGATGAGCTCGGCCGAGTCGAGCTTCTCCATCTTTATGCGCTGTTTTCTCCTATCTTCTTCCTCGGCATCATAAGCGGCCTCCTCCTTGGGGGAAGCCAGAAGAAAGACATCCTCGATGAAAACCTTGACAGGGGCGCCTCGTAGGTTGGACCAGGGTATGACGAGAGTGAGCTGACCCAGATGGCCCTCGACGACATTAATGGGAAGCTTCAGTTGATCGAGAGCCTCCCTACGGAGTTCGAGGTCACGCAGCCTCACATCGCCGGACCATATACCGACCTTTAACTGCGTAGGGTCGAAGTTTTTCACGTACATGCCCAGGAAGCGATTCAGCAACCCGGCAACCAACCCTTCCAGCATGGTGAGGGCGTTGGGCCGTGACACCCGGGCCGCGGGGGGGGGACGTGTGTCGCTGGTTAAGGGGGGTTATTCGGTTGCTGCATCTGTATAGATGCGAGAAGGGTGGAGTAACTCGAGGCTATCGCAGATGGGATGGCAATTCACTCCTCAGGGAGTATTGGGCCGTCACGATTAACTACCTACGTAGGTAGATAGGTAGGTAGGTGGGTAGGTTGGCAGCGAATATGTTGCGGGGCCCGACTACTTAGTATTAGGAGCGAATAGTGTAGATAGGGTAGACGAAGCGTAACGACGAGAGTAAAAGTAGGTCGAGTAGGGCGAATGTAGGAACCGGATATTGGGTATCGAAGGGGGAAAGGTAGTGGTTTGAGTCGATCTATAGGCTCAAGGCTCCAAGATGCTATATACTATATAACACAAACCAATAGAGTTAGCGAGGCCCAAAAGTAGACAGTAAGTAGCAGTTCTTGGGCAAAACTGCGAGAAGACTACTTGGAGGCTTTGAACGTCTCATGTGAGGTTTGCTACCGTCACATGAGATTATGATGAACAGAGTCGCAGCAGGATACCGGCGCATCTACTACCGTAGAGTAATAGTAGACTAGGTGCCTAGGTACTTAACCTACCGACCTAGAGGTAGGCTAGAATACGATACAGACATACCGTAACACGGTGGGTAAAAAATGGGGTACACCTTACCTATGCAGACAGACTTTTCTGGATATACTATGCGTTACAGCGAGCACCTATGGAAGTGTAAAGAGTGGTGATGGTGGTGGTGGTGGTGAGTGTTGTTGTTGTTGTCGTTGTGGTTGTCAGTCTGTGGTGAGTGAGTTTGGAGTTGGGTGTGGGAGCTAGGAGCTGGGGTTTGGTACCGTTATCTCCTACCTTGGTACCTACTTAAGTAAGGTATAGGTACCTAAGGTAGTAGTATAGATAGAACATACCTGTAGAGGAACAGCGAACGAGTGATGGTGATGATGATGATGACGCCAATTGACCCAGCACTGCACAGTGCCTACTTCCCTCTTCAACCGATAAGTGTTAGCTTCTGCTATAGTGTAAGGCACCTAGCTATAAAAAGAATAAAATGACATACCTACATTCTGACTACATACATGTATGCATACATACCGAGGTACATATCTACTATGTAGAGATCAAAGAGTGTACCTAGTGTACCTATGGCAATGACACCCAGGCCCCTGTAGGGCTGTTCGATGTTACCGAAAATCCCTGAGAGGCTACGATGGGTTCTGGATGGGTACTGAAGAGATGGGCACCATCAGTGGGGCAACCTACGTATGCAGATTCCCCATACCTTAGAACACTACTTCTAGACACACTGTACTATAGTAACTAGACTCAGGTACCTGTCCAGCGCCCATCTACCTGTCGCTATCGCATTAACCGAATACAAGTACAATGACAGGGAGCAGGACACATGACGTCACCAAGTCCTTACACCACCCAACACCAGCCTTGAGGCTTCAAGACTTACATGATGGTGACGATGATGAGGTGACGGCAAAATAGAGAGGTTGCACCAATACTGTATGTATCCTACCTCCCTTAGGTACCATGGCCTATCAAGGTACTTGAATCCGTCATCAATCACATCTAAACAGGTTGTCTTCCAACTTCTGGCCCTTTAATTTCAAGTCCTCTATATCTCTTTGTACATGTCCCTCCACCAACACCTCCCCGCCTGCTGAAGATATCCCCAAGTGCCTATTTTCTAAAGACACCATTAGAAAATTCATACCATCGCCCGTGTCAAGCTAGCTCTTTTCGACCCCTCGGGTCTTCCCTCCTAATCCTAATCTCCATACCGCCACCATGATCCGTATAGGCAGCACAAGAACCGCCCTCCAAGCCCCTTCAAGAACTGTTTTTACGCCCAAGCGGCCCATATCCTCAGTACCACGGGTGCCAACTACCGCGTTAAATCGATACGTCGCGGTAACACGCATAGTTCCAAGAACCGTGCCTACACGTCTCCCCTTGGCCGCACAGCAGACATTCTTTGCAACGAAACCTCCCAGCGGTTTCCAGAGGGGAATCGACACCGAGGAAGAACGGAGGATCGGCCAGCGTAAGCTCGAACCCCATCCAGAATCCGTGACTACGGAATCTAGTGTTCGTCACCTGTACGAACCATCACCCCCTGGCCAGGAACGCCCCGTCGGGGAGAGTGTGACGGATGATCTGGTAGGTATTTCTTGTTCGTACATCGCTACTCACGCCCTCATCTAATCACTCCAATTTGTAGAAAACCGTCCAGGAAACATTTTCCCTTGCCAATGCCCCCACCGAACCCTATTGGCTCGGTCTCGCCGGAACCCTACCTTACCTTGGAA
This sequence comes from Xylaria digitata, assembly GCA_022495195.1. Taxonomy (NCBI): domain Eukaryota; kingdom Fungi; phylum Ascomycota; class Sordariomycetes; order Xylariales; family Xylariaceae; genus Xylaria; species Xylaria digitata. The sequence goes on from MU377022.1 coordinate 65,704, forward strand.
CTTCCATATCTACCGTTTACCTCTCCTGGGTCCTCAACACGCCATGGCCGTCCCCTTCAGCCTTGACCAACAACTTTATGATTAGCCAAGAGACGGCAAGTCAGTTGCTGGCTACACTTGAGCCCATCCAGCTAGGCTACGGCGCCGTTATCATCAGCTTCCTAGGCGCCGTGCACTGGGGTCTAGAATATGCCGAAAGGGTACCCGAACACGCCCGTACTCGGTTTCGGTACGGAATAGGGGTCATGGCCCCTATATTCGCCTGGCCGACTCTATTCTTACCAGTTGAGTTCGCATTGACGTCGCAGTTCGCGGCCTTTGTAGCGCTTTACTTCGCCGATGCGCGAGCTACGGTACGTGGTTGGGCTCCGGCCTGGTATAGCACCTACCGCTTCGCGCTGACGGCCGTCGTCGGCGTCGCTATTGTCATCAGCTTGATCGGAAGAGCCAAGGTCGGAAACGCAAGCCCCCGACTCACGGGGCTAGCTGAGAAATTCCATGAACGTCGTGGCGAGGAAGAGTATACCAAGAAATGGCAAGAGCTGGAGCAGGAAGAGATAAGAAAAGTAAAGAAACAAGAGAAGGAGGCCGAGGAGAAGAAGGAGAATAAGGAGGAGGAGAAACAGCAGAAAAAAGAGGCCAAGTCGAAAGAGAACCCGAAGAGACAGGAGAAGTCCAATGAAGATAGGGATAGCAAGCAGGAAGGCGACAAGGAAGAAGGCGGCAAAAAGTAAATACGGGATACGATGACGACTTGATGAGTAGGTTTAAACTATTCGATCTTTCAACAGTAGTTCACGTTAGCAAGACTAGACCTCGTATTCTCCAGCTGGTTGGGGTAACAGAATAGTTATTACTTAATTCGGACATGACTGGCGAGCGACATACCATTACCATCTGCCAACAACAAATTGAAAATCATTCATCTCATAAAAATCCTTAGCCTTCCACAATGGACAATGATTTCAGGCTTTCAAAATTTGTCAATTATTTGCTGCCGGAAAGCATGAAGAGGTTCTAAAGTGGGTTGAAAGGGGCTTGCTTATCGATATACTTCATGTCGTAGCAGATCCACAGCCCACCGTGTACGGAAAAATACACGATTCAGATCGCCTATTTGGTCCAGCCTGGGCGTCTCGAGAATTTCGCAAGCAGGTCCAAAGAAAAAAAAAAGTAAAAAAAACCCCTATGTTGTCAGATATACATATAGTGTGATATGCTTTGGCTACCCTCATAGCGTATGTTGAATTTTGTAGTGCAGGCTCCGTATTCACCATTCTACATAGTAGATAGAACACAGGCCATTTGTTCGCCCGCGCGCGAACCCTCTCCGTCCCATTCGAGCCTCATTATCATGGTCTCGATAGGATAATGCTAGACAAGCTACCTAGGATAGAAAACTAAGGGCTAAGCAGCGAGCAATCTATCACAGCCTATCCGTCGGTTGGTCGCGATCTCGTGGGGAACACATACATACGTCGGTTATCATGTCTTTTCTTTTCGTATTAACATCTATTAGGAAAGAAATGTTAGACGCGGGGGGGGGGGGTTCGTTATCTTTCTTTCCCCTCGCGCGACACATATGCTAATCATAGGGTCACAATGAGGCGTTGAAGATCCTATCTAGTTCCGTTCTTTATTGATCGATGCATCTCATCCACTTACTAGGTTAGATAGTAGCTGGGCGAACGAACCAGTGACCAGAGTCGGATTCCAATCCAACCGACCTAGAGTAGATAGTCGACGTACTGTTCAAAGCTACCTTCGAAGCCGGGACGGCGCGGAGTTGGACTCCTGCCCGAGGACTTGCGCGCTAGATCGCTTAGCGGACCGAGTCAAGGCGAGGCGAGACCATGGAGCCGAATGACGCCGCGGAGATGTCGAGGTCGCCAATTTCAGCCAACCCGAGCACGTCTATTCCTGACACATGGAAATCATCTTTGCGGGTAGGGCCTTCAGACTTTCGAACGATATGGCATGATTTGTAGCTGAGTCACTGGTTTTTTTCTGTTAACCTTACTAAGTAGTTTCGACGGCTTTCCGGCCAGTCCCGAGAAAAAGCCTTCGCCTCAACCCATATAAATATGTAGGTGGATGTAAGTAAACGCGATGGGCATCCCAGTGATTGATATCACAAACTACTCAAGATTCCTACTTCCTCCATCCCCTTCCTATTTACGTCGTCGTATTATCGTCATCATCGCGACAAGTCTTCTTCACTCCAGGGTCAAACCATGGCTGCCCCCTTGACGCCTTCACAGATAGCTGTCGTCAAAGCAACGGTGCCGGTTCTCAAGGAGCATGGCGAGACCATCACTACTCTATTCTACAAGAACCTCTTGAACGCAAACCCAGAACTACGCAACGTCTTCAATGAGGCAAATCAGGTAGGAGGCGCACAACCTCGTGCCCTCGCCGGCGCAGTTTTTGCTTATGCCGCTTACGTGGATGACCTTGGAAAGCTCGGGGCCGCCGTCGAGCGCATTGCCCACAAGCATGTTAGTCTCAATGTGCAACCGGAACACTATCCTATCGTGGGCAGATTTCTCCTCGAGGCCGTAGCGGCTGTGTTGGGTGATGCATGCACGCCGGAAATAGGCGAAGCCGTAAGTAGAACCCGGGATGAGGGAGAGTGGGGGAAGGTGAACCCAATACTGACAGGAGCTTTGAATAGTGGACAGCAGCATACGCAGTCCTCGCCGATATATTTATCAACCGAGAGCATCAACTATATGTTGCTTTTGAGAACTGGACCGGCTGGAGACGCTTCAAGATTCAGAAGAAGGTCGCCGAGTCTTCGGAGATCACCAGCTTCTGCCTCATACCTGAAGATGGTGTGGCTCTCCCTACGTTCCTACCTGGACAATACATCAGCTTGCAGCTATATATTCCCAAACTCGGATTGAGGCAACCTAGACAATACTCCCTCAGCGACGCTCCCGGGAACAGCTATTACCGGATCAGCGTCAAGAAAGAGTCCGGTAAGCAAGTAGCCATGCCAGGCTTGATATCCAACATGTTGCACGATGAGTTCAACGAGGGCGACGTGGTAGAGCTTACGCATCCCACGGGCGAGTTCTTCGTGCGCGTCGAAGAAGAGACGCCCATAGTACTCATATCGGCCGGAGTCGGGATCACACCCATGATCTCGATCTTGAACAGTAGCGCGGCATCATCAAGAAAAATATCTCTCATACACGGTGCTCACGGCTCCAAGGCCCGTGCATTCGTCGACGCTCTGAAGAAAGCTGCCGAAAATCCCAATGTACAAGTCACCACGTTCCTCACCACGCTCGAAGAGAGCGATGTCCAAGGTGTTAATTACGACTTCGAAGGCCGCGTGAACCTCGACAAAGTCAACCCTGATCGCTTGCTCACGGACAACGCGACTACGGGTTACTATGTCTGTGGACCGACGGCGTTTATGACGGACATTCAGCAGTATCTCCTCGATCACGGTGTGAGCCAGGATAGGATCCATCTCGAGATATTTGGTGTTGGAAACTAAAGCGTGATCATCAGAGGCAAGAGGCCGTCATGGGAGATCTGCCCCTTGGGTGCCATCGCCATTCGGCTATGTCGTCATTCTGATTCGTCCGGGATAGAGACGGCGTGGGGTGTTATGGTCGGCTATTAAATGAGAGTCGAGAGGACATGTAAGGGAGGTTGGGTTTTACTTTGGGTTATGTGTTTCGAGCGGGCTAAGCACTTGATGTTTTTGAGAGCCTGTCGAGGCTACACCGTGTAATGCATGTGTACATACTAGATGGCGCTGCGTCTTGCCACATGAGATCGAAAATTTTGTTCCATGGTAGGACCAGGAAAACAGCTCCTCTCTCAAAACCATCTATCGGCGTCCCACCCGGTTTCAGGTATGCTTTTTTGTATCGTCATTTCGCACCTAGATGCTTTTTTATCACAGCGTGCGGGCGAAATTCCCGCCGTGGAGGCCTGAGCGGGAGAGCGGCCGCGTACCCCGACGAGATGGTTAGCCGATTGCAAATTCGCACCTTATCAGCTTTTTTTATGCCGGGACCGAGATGTATGATCTCAAAGGCCCTGGTTGGGCACTGAGCGAAGGGACGGTGAAGCGGCGTACAGATTCCCCTGCCGGATCGCGTGGAACCTTCTGAGCGGAGCATTTGCGAGGGCGATCTTAAAGGCCTCTGTTCACCGTCACACTGGTTCTTGCATTAGATCACGGTTATTCTTGCTCTGAACCAGCGTGGTCCTTCTTGTTTCTAGTTCCTTTCGGAGCATATCTAGGATGGGCACATCGTGGCGTTTTGAGCAACCTCCTCGGATACCCCGACGTCGTTGTTGGAAACTAGGGTTCTTTTCATTATCCCGTTAAGGGATTCATATCGAAGGCAATCTCTCTCTCTCTCTCTTTCTCAAACAACGATACTCGTCATTTTACCGATCGATGATCATTCCGGGGATTTAGTCCTACAGAGAATCTCAGCATGTTCGATACATTGGTTAGCGGGATACGCATTCTACTAGTAATATCAAGTCGGAATTCGAGGGCTAGTTGAAAGAAGTAGCGGAAAGCTGACACGTAAATGACGAAGACTGTCCAGCATGATTAGTGTGCAAACTTCAACACGGAAGGCATGGTTATCACATTCCAAGGTCTACAGTGCATAGGCAAAGCGATGAGCCTCCACCCCCGCCCCCCTACCTGTCATCTGATGTAACTTCTTAGGGCTGGAAAGGGGGCAAGCGGCCCCTTACGGCCGACTGTACATGGGGTCTTTAGAATGCTTAGGTATCTAAGTAGGTTTGCTTGATAAGGTACTTATGTGTCTACTCTTGTTTCAGTTGGGGCATTCCGAGACTCGGGTTGGAAGAGAGACACCTTTGCCTAGCGAAAGCAGCAACTTCGACGGCGATAGAGCCAAATTGGCTTATCACTACCATAGCTTCCGTATCATGACAAGTTTTACTCCAAGTTGCCGGGTCTATGATAAAGGGCAGACCAAACCTAGTCATGTGCCTATCTGCCGCCAGTCCGTACCCATTGAGTAAGAATATCAGGGAATGCTACAAGGTAACAACTGTTTATTCTTCGCCTCTTACTTCGCCTATAACTCTGGTATGTGCCAAGTTTCAATCCAGTGCGGTGATACCTTAACTTCAAACCTCACCCATTCCAAGATATGCCATACTCTCCTATAATAACATTCATGCATATTCCCTTATAACAGCTCCCGTCTCCTTGGTTCATGTCTTACTTTGCTGCAAATCGGTGGGAAAGCATCTCATACCGCGTAGTACAACACCGGCACCGTAATACGCCATCAGGGCAAAGTACAGGCTGCGGGATGTCCCTTGCACCTTGCGCCCGAACTGATAACAGGAGGCGACAATGATAACAAAACTGAGGCTCTCAATATACCTAGTTACGGGTTCCATGTGATCGATTTACCTCTTCACCAATTGGCACCCCCGCACAGACTAACATTACCTGCAACTGTTTGTCTTGCCCCTTGTAAGTCCAACTCGGGAGTCTGAGCCATGGTGGCGAGATCTGCCACAGTGTAACCCCAGATACCCGAGGCCTCAGACCCACCCCCAGACCCTCTCTCGCCTGGGGGTAGAGTGAATATTATGGGATCGAGGTAATAGAGATATCCACCCATATGACACTGTTACAATAGCAAACATGCGGGCGGTGAATCCCTTTGTTCCCATCAAGTACATATAAATTTCAACCAATCAACCTTCGTAGCTGATATGCCCAGATTCCTCGCAGCCCCGGATAACCTATACTTGGCCGTGGACGTGACTAGGGAACAAGATAGTCCTAACCGCCAAACACCAATGGAGTAACCCACGTTCAGTTTTCCTTATCTCTAGAATGTTCCTCCCTTAATGCATTTGTAGATTAAGCTATTTCGAATGACAAAGGACTGATTGTAAGTCTGGGGATTTCCGAGCAATGTATCTACGATTATATACTCGCGAGTGTTCAAAGAAAGTAGCAATTCTTTCGGACATTGCACCAAGATTGTTGTCATAAATATATTTTTTTAATATTGGGTATAATCTATGTTTGTTGTATCGCCTTCGAGGTAGACAGGGCGCTATAGGTAACCTTACGTTCGCCTCATACCCCAAAAGATCGCCATGTCCTTAGGCCCTTGCACATTTAGTAGAAGCCAAAGAAAGAAGGAAGTTTGCTTGTTCTGCTATGTAGATATTAACAGCGTGACAGCACACAGGTGGATCTCTTGAGACATTCAAATAGCCATGTGAGCTTATTCCTACCCAGGATGGATTAAAACCCGCGAGGGCGCTCCGTGTTAGTAATCACCCCTTGACTCTTCGAGTTCACCTGACTAAAGCCCTACCGGGAATGAAGGTCAGTCGACACCTTGAAAAGCAGCTGAAAATAGACCTCTGACATGTGAGACCCCTAGATTTGTAGCCAAAGACAACTTTGGATCGGCCAGAAAAGGCGACATGGCGGACGTAGCTATGACCACGTCCATACCAAATCGAAAGGCTTGCGACCGATGCCATGACCATAAATTAGGCTGCAGACGAGCAGATAAGGGGCCATGCGAGCGATGCTTGAAGGCCAATCTACCATGCACGTCCAGTCCTTCCCTTCGTTACCGCAGGAAGGGAAATTGTCGTGGACGTGAATCTGGAAGTAAGAGAAGGCTACTCCACCTCCGGCCCGGCCCTCTTAAAGGTGCGTCGTGTCTTCGAGAAATCTACTATGCGTATTATCTTCGACTAAGACTTAACGTGACATAGCAACCGGGGAGATATTGCTTCTACCTCAAGAGGATCGACTATTGTGCGACTTAGTGTCACAATTAGAGCAAGATCCCGCCACATCGAACCCCTTCGGCGAGCCTCAAGTCATCAAACAGATGGCCAATATTCTGAGTCCATGTAGCTTAGGATCGGATTCTGCAGCATCTCAGAGCGAAGAAGTCTATAAATTTCACAATATCCGCTATTCAAACCTTGGAGACTCTGGTGGCCTTCGGCCAAGACCCTTTGCAGCTGAAGGGGAACTAGGATATCCAGAGCTCTGCCCGCCATATTCCAGCTTAAATTACAACCAGTTTCAGGACACGAACTGCTCAGAGTATGTCAAGCAGACCCTTCTGGAATACTTATCCGAAGTGAATCTGCTACATGATGCTTGGCAGGCCCTAGAGCAAGACACCACGTGCAGTGGTACGAATGCGGGCAGCTGGGGGCTGAAGATGGTAGATGATATGTCTCCATCAGGACCATGCATCCAGGAATTGTTTCACCTGTCCCAGAGGTTTTCCTCCACTCTACACGCAATGGTGAGCACTGGCATGTTCGCGCCTTGTCATATGGATCCAGCAATTACCGTATTGGTATATTCGCGGATTCAAGATACCCATGACATAATAATACAACTCGTAACCAAGTCTTTACTGCTCTCGAGGGATTCTATGGTGAGGATAACTAATTCGAGCAGATTAAATATATAGATGGGGAGAAAGTTGAAATAGTTTTAATTAGGTCTCTTCTGTAGAGATTGGGGTTGTACTTGGTAGTATTTAGTAGTATCTGTTAATCTCATAGTCATTGCGGGATATGTCGTCACTACTTTGATTTGGACAGGTTCATGGCTTGTGCATTTACACCCCCCTCATATCCCCTTTCTGCAGCTAGGCACACAAAGAAGAGAAAGAATTTCAATAACGACTAGTAAAAATGCGGCTGGGGGGCAACGAATACTATGGATCTAAGAGAAATTTCAACAAGAGCAGACGAGTGAATTATGCGCAGGTTTCCCTCCACGTTAATTTCGATTGGTTAAGTTAAGTTGCGTGCCCTTGAATGGGGTTATCAATTTGTCTCATGCACAATCATGGAATCCGTCATACAACAGATGAACACATGTCGAGATTAAAACGTTGCTAGCAGCTTCAAAGCTTGCCACCCCAGGACTCCAGTCATCATAATCCAGATAGGCTTGAAAGGAGACGAAATGCATTGCCTTAGAGATAAATGTCTTTCTATAGGAGTAGACCATGAACTGTGCCATTCATTATGCCTGTACTCATTGGTTTTTTCATGCCGAAGCCTTTGTATCCCGCATGACCCTTTCCTCCCAAACAGCACACACAAGCTCGGCGTTGCCAATCTCTCTTGTCCAGTCCTGTCAAATAAAGATACAACATACGGAGAAAGAGTTCTTGAGACAGTCATGATAGGACACAAACTCGGTGCGGAGTATCAAATCAGATTATGGCTCGATGTCGACTACCTTGGACATCCATTCATCTGCTAAGGGAACAATCAAAATATTTAACTCATTGAGTCCAAAGGGGTCCTTAAATTATCACAAAGTCCTGTAAATTACCCCCAGGCCGCCCCGCTCTGTTCCGGCAGGCTAGTCTCTCGTTCACCCATTTACTCATTCCCATCGTCACCCTCGTCGGCGTTTAAACCCTTTCATCCACTCTTCTTAACCCTATATCTAGACCCACGCTTTCCGATTCAACCAAATATTATTTGCACACCTAAACAACTTGTTTTTTTTTTCATTCTACTTCTTCTCCTACTCCCTCTACTCTACCTCTTCTTTTAATTCATCCCCTTTCTACCCTCCACCACACCCACTCTCACCATATACCACTGCAAATTCCACATGCAATTGACGTTTACAAATCCTGTGTACAACACCTCGTAATTTTCTATTTCATTTTCCTATTTTGAAATGGCGTATATACTAGGCCCCTCGGAGCCAGTAGCCATCGTTGGGAGCAGTTGCCGCTTCGCCGGCCACGCAACCTCACCTTCAAAGCTCTGGGATATTCTCCATAAGCCTCAAGACCTCTCACGCGAAGTACCACCCGAGAGATTCAATGCCAAGGCCTTCTACCATGAAGATGGTGAGCACCACGGCACTACTAATTCGATCAAGGCATATTGGCTAGAAGAAGACATCAGCCGTTTTGATGCAGTTTTATTCAACATCACGCCCAAAGAAGCTGAAGCCATGGACCCACAGCAACGTCTCCTGCTTGAGGTTGTCTTCGAGGCCATGGAATCTGCCGGTTACCCTCTTTCCCGGTACAGCGGCGAGAATGTCGGCGTCTTCGCAGGCTGCATGACACAGGACTACGAGATGCGCTCGTCGCGAGACGAACTCGTAACGTCGCGGTATTTCCCAACCGGCAACTCGCGAGCCATCCTAGCCAATCGTATCACTTACTTCTTCAACTTCCGAGGCCCTTCTATAACTCTAGACACGGCGTGCAGTTCCAGTCTTGTTGCACTGCACGAGGCCGTGCTGCATCTACAGACGGGTCGTTGTTCGATGGCGTGTGTGACGGGCGCCAACCTGATGCTCACTCCAGAACAATTCATCTTTGAATCTTCTCTACAAATGCTGAGCCCTTCCGGAAAGTGCCACATGTGGGACACTAGAAGAGATGGCTATGCCCGTGGCGAGGGTGCAGCGGCTCTGCTTGTCAAACCACTCTCTCGCGCCATTGCGGATGGTGATAAGATTGAAGCTATTATTCGCGCGGTCAACACCAACTCGGACGGCAGGACCAGCGGCCTCACGGTGCCGAACCCGGAAGCTCAAGCAACACTTATTCGTGACACTTATCAACTTGCCGGTCTTGATCCTAGAAATCCCTCCGACCGATGCCAGTACTTTGAGGCCCATGGGACCGGCACCGCGGCTGGCGATCCCCGGGAAGCCGCCGCAATCAACGATGCTTTCTTCGGCAACCCCAGCTCCGACCAAGATGATACGCAATCATCGCCTGTCTCTACTAAGAAGATGCTCGTGGGATCGGTCAAGACTGTTATCGGACACACGGAGGCTGCCGCTGGCCTCGCAGGCGTACTTAAGACGATTTGGAGCATTAAGCACGGACTTGTACCACCGAATTTGCATTTCGAAAACCTCAATCCCGAGGTTAAACCGTTTTATACCCATCTTCAAATCCCAACATCCGTGATGACCTGGCCCGATCCTCCTCCCGGTCAACCGCGCAGAGCCAGCGTCAATTCGTTTGGTTTCGGGGGTGCTAATGCACACGCCATCATCGAGTCCTACGTCCCAGAGGTTCATAACGCCGCAGTCTTGGCCATGCCGTACCGGCTCCGGTGCTGTCCAATGATGGGCCATTCTGAGCGAGCCACCCGGGTCTTGGCGTCGCAGCCACATCCGAATGTCACTCCCAATCAGGAATCAGAACCAAATTTGATCCCTTTTCATTTGCCCATCGTCGTCTCTGCGGCCTCCCATAAATCATTGCGAGATCTTGTTCAATCCTACAGAACATATCTAGATCAGAGTGAAGTCAGCATCCACGATCTATCATGGCATCAATACTCGCGTCGAACCGGTCTCCCGTATCGAGTCGCGTTCTCTGCGGCTTCAACATCGGAGGCTCTGGCCACCCTGGACTCTCTCCTCGTCCTGAACGAGTCGACGGTGCCCGTCGAACGCGCCGTCCGGTCTAAGGCTACAGATTCATCTTTGCGAATCTTAGGGATATTCACAGGTCAAGGCGCGCAATGGGCGACCATGTCTAAGTCTTTCTTGCAGCTGAATAGCGTTTATCGCAACACCATTCGCAGGCTTGATGGCGTCCTCAAGTCTTGTCCTCATCCATGCTCATGGACTTTGGAGGAGCAGATCATGGCTGACGGAGGTGTATCGCGCCTGAACGAGGCAGCTGTGTCACAGCCCCTTTGCACGGCACTGCAGATTGCGCTAGTCGACTTCATGCGAAGCGTTGGCATTGATTTTCATACTGTCATCGGACACTCGTCGGGAGAGATTGCAGCTGCGTATGCTGCTGGCAGACTTTCCTCAGCAGACGCTATCATCATCTCTTATTACCGCGGCATGGTCGCGCACCTCGCTAGTGGCTCTGATGGCCAGAAAGGTGGCATGTTAGTGACCCGTATGTCGGAAAGTGAAGCCCTCAGCTTTTGTAACAATTCTTCATTTGGCGGCAGCCTATGTATTGCAGCAAGTAACAGTCCGTCCAGTACCACGCTCTCGGGTGATCTTGATTCCATCCACCTGGCGCATAAGCAGCTGAAAGATGAGCAGAAGCCGGTGCAACTGCTGCTAGTCGACACGGCTTATCATTCGAAGCACATGGTGAAGCCTGCCGTTGATTACATGAAGGCGATGCAGGAATACGGCGTCTCATCGGTTCCAGAAGGGAATGCGGTCACCTGGATCTCGAGTGTGAAGGGCCGCCCTCGAACCGGAGCAAAAGAGTTGGACGGCCAATACTGGATAGACAACATGGTCAACCAAGTCCAGTTCCACGAGGCCGTGGAACATGCCCTATCCCAGTCCGGTAATGAATTTGACTGTGCTATTGAGATCGGTCCACATTCGGCGCTGCGGTCACCTGTCTTAGAAACCGCCAAAGCTCTCGGCCGTAATATTTTATATTCCAGCCCCTTGAGCAAGATGAAGGACAGTGGGCTCTCTGTGTCAAATTTCCTAGGGTTCATTTGGTCAAATTTCGGATCCTCGAGGATCGACTTGCGTAGCTACATCGAACAGTCTTCCCAGCCAGGCTCGCTTCACTCACGACTCGACGATGTTCCGCCCTATCCGTTCGATCACTCTGCCAGCTACTGGCGAGAGTCGCGCATTTGCCGTCAGTATCACTTTAGGACTGAGGCGCCCCATGAGCTTTTAGGTGTTCGGGCCCGTGAGGATAATATGTACGAAATGAAATGGCGGAACATCTTGACGCTAGACCGGATCCCGTGGCTAGAGCACCACGGCTTCCAAGGCCAGGCATTGTTGCCGGCTTCGGCTTATTGTGTCATGGCACTCGACGCCGCACGGTATTGCCTCGCTGGCCGTCCAGCATCACTAGTTGAACTCCGAGATGTCGAGATCTTTAGCGGTATTGCCATCGATCGAGATTCTCCTGGCGTCGAGACCCTCTTTTCCCTCAATATTTCGACTAGTGATAAAGACAGTTCGAGAATTGACGCTACCTTTGCTCTGTATTCCTGTCCTGCAGATGGCACAGCCAAGATGACCCGGCATGCCACTGGATCCTTGCACATTGTTCTAGGTGAGCCGCCTTCTGTCGGTGTCTTACCGGCTAGGCAGCCACCATTGTCCGGAACATTGGCTGTAGATCCTGGCGCTTTTTATGAGATGATGAATGCGACCGGCCTAATATATACTGGCCCTTTCAAGGCTCTGACTTCAATTCAGCGTCGCTACAGACACTGCTGCGCAACACTTGGTCGTTTTCACCCCGACGAAACTACCAGGCTACAAGTCAGCCCAGCTACGCTCGACGCTTGTTTTCAATCTGCATTCTTGACATATGCCTCTCCAGGCGATGGGTAAGTTAGCCGTTGCACAACCTGATAAGATGGTTAATATAATAATGTTAACATACAATCGTAACAGATCATTATGGACATCTTTCCTGCCAACTCGAATTGGCCGCATACAATTCAACCTTGCCACCTTGAAGGAGAACGACATGACCAACACTACGCTAACAGTTGATACGCATATGGTCTACTGTACGCCACCAACCGAAGCATCCCGCGCCTCCATTGCTGTTGATAGTACCATATTCAATGGGGCCGGGGTAGCAGAGATCCAATATGAAGAGCTCGTCGTTCGTGCTTTAGCCAACACCAACCCCAAAGACGACTTGGAACTATATCTCCATACCGTGATGGATGTTGATCCAACTGACGAAATTGTTCAAGCTGACAATGTTGTTTCAAATGGCGGTGACATCGTCTTGGCCGAGAACTGTCGCCGAATCGCTTCTTTTGTCCTTGACGGCGATAATGTTGTAAAGGACAGTTCTAGCACAGCGAAGGATAGTTCGTTAAGCGAAACCCAAGAGAGTATTGACGGTATGATTCGTAATTCTCACCATGCTGACTACTTGGATTCTATCCAAAGCGCGGGAAAATTAGATCCGACTCGACTATCCAAAGCGCTGCCATGCATCGAGGAGGAGGCCCGCCAGATTTTCATATTTCGAGATCATGTCGGCCGCATTGTGAAGCAGATCGCACATCGATACCCTTGGATGAATATTCTATACCTCCCTACAGCCCAACTTAGACTTACTCGTCTTATACTAGCTGCTATCGGAGATTCCTTCCAGTCTTTCACCGTCGGCAGAAGCGAAGCGTACGCATCCTCTAGAATCCAAGATGCAACGGTCCAATCCGCCGAAGGGGTCCGGGAGCTAGACGTCGACCTCAAGGCAGAGTTGAGGAGTCAGATCGGGTCCGAAGTCCTATTGGATCTCATGATACTTCCAACCACGCTGTTGGGTGACGATGACGCTACCAAGGCTCTCAAGAATATCAGCGAGGCCATGAAGCCTGGAGGTTACGTGATTCTAGTCAACCCATACACAACTAAGCTCGGCGCCCTATCGGAAACACATTATAACTATGGTCCCGATTACCCGCCAACGCCGCCACGCTGGCCCGACGCCCTCGATGCTTGTGGCTTTACGCGACAAGCTCGGAACTGCGACCATTTCCATCAATCCGGCTACATACTCGTGCGCCAATTCGGTGAACACAAACCATTCGGAATTGTGTCTAAGATCAATGGCAGCAGTACCATTACCGATAAACTCCTTTTCGTCGGGGGTGCCTCTGGGCAAGGTGGCAATCGGCTCGTCACTAGCTTGCAGGAACAGCTCTCTCCCTACTGTGGCAGTATTATGTCTCGCTCACTAGACGGCGTGACGACTGAGGATTTGGAGAATTGTACGGCCGTCATCATGTTAGCCGACCTCGATGAGCCGGTCATGTCGACTATGACGCAGCACAGAATCGGCCAACTCCATACTCTACTTCGGCCTACTCTGACAGTTCTCTGGGTGACGTGTGATGCACGAAGCGGCAAAGCAGATCATGCCGCGAGCTTCGGGTTCCTACGGACCATCGTAGCGGAAGTGCCTACTTTGAAACTGCAAGTTCTAGACCTCGACCCGAACGACGCCACATCTCCAACTGAGAGGATCTCCTCGGCCTTTCGCCGGCTAGTGCGCACCGACAAGGATGTCAACAATGGCTCCATGTGGACTCTGGAGCCGGAGATCCACATGGATAACGGACGACGTCTTATTCCTCGCGTGATGCCGTGGAAACATGCCAACGACAGGGTCAACGCTTTGCGGCGCGTCGTCACAAAACCCGTCAACACGATCCGACAGTGCGTTGAGCTCTCTCCAGAAGTCTCCTCAAATGGCTCTCATCGCTTCGTACTCAGAGAGCAGAGACCTCGCTCCCTCGCTCCAGACAGTGTAATGATTCAGGTGGATTATAGCTCAGCACTGCCGTTCAAATTGGACGACAACCTATCCGGCTATGTATGCCTAGGACGAGAAACGACGACGGGGAAACGAATGATGGCCTTGTCAGGAACAAACTCGTCATATATTACATACCCATCCTCGCGAGCTATAACTTTAGAGGGGGATGCGCATCAGAGCTTGATAATGCTTCATGAGCTCATTCGGTGCATCGCCGCTCTAAGGAGCGTGTCTATAGCGCCCCCGAACGGCCCAATCATACTTATTGATCCGGACGTAGGGTTCGCTCGCTGTTTACTAGATATAGTAGCCCCAAGCTGCAAAGTTATCATCTTGGGAACATGCTGTGGTGATGAAGGTAAGTTGTTCCCCGCCTCGTTAGCCTAATCATTCCTTTTTCTTTCTTCTATCTATTTATTCCATGCAGTAAATGAGCTAACCAAACTGACTTGCTCGAAACAGATGCAGCACGCTTTGCTAAAATAGAAGCAGTGTGTGAACCCGGTCGCTACACGGCGCGATGCCTACATCCACGAACCTTGATAAGAGACCTGCGACAGGCTTTCCCACAGCACGGTAGTGTTTTCAACTTCCTACCGGAAACCCACGATCTATCCCGACGAATCGTTGCTTCGATTCCAACCGGCTGCACCGTGCACACAGGTTCCGCCGTGTTTGGCTCGGAATGGCTCATGCACAAGGAAGATTACCCGGCGATTGGAGGGGTGTTGGAGAGGGCAATGGAATGGGCTGGGCAGTCTAGATCGGAGGGATCTGAATCCATCTCCACGGCGTCGTTGAGCGAGCTACAATGGTCACTGCCAGGGCGGGTGGAGCAGCCGTTCCAAATCATCAACTGGAATCGAGATAGCGATGCTCTCGAGGTAATCGAGCACACCATCGACGGACCACTCTTCTATCCCCACAAGGCTTACTACCTATTTGGTATGACGCGGGACTTTGGCCATAGTCTCTGCCGCTTCTTCCTCGAGAACGGAGCGCGGAACGTGATCCTGGCCAGCCGTAACCCAGACACGTCGCCAGATTGGGTCGCCGAACTCAACGACACCTACACCGCGACCATCCGCATCGAAAGAGCGGACGTGACGAGCGTTGAGAGCCTGTTGGCGCTCAAGCAAAAGGTTTCGGCAACGATGCCGGCTGTCGGCGGCGTCGTGAATGGCGCCATGGTGCTAGACGACCACGTGTTCGCTCAGATGACCATCGAGACGTGGGACCGTGTGTTGCGTCCGAAGACGGTCGGCTCAGCGAATCTAGACAAGGTGTTCTCGGAGGATGATCTCGACTTCTTCATCATGACATCATCCTTCGCAGCCGTCGGCGGGCACCCGGGGCAATCCAACTACGCGGCCGCAAACATGTACATGAATGGCCTAGCTGCTCATCGCCGCCGACGCGGACTAGTGGGCACGGCGCTCAACATCGGCGTCATCTACGGGCTTGGGTTCCTGCGCCGCGAGAAGAGCCATCTGTACGCGGGGCTTGAGAGGGAAGGATACCCGCCTATCTCGGAGCACAACCTGCACCACATGTTCCTCGAGGCTATCGCAGCGGGCCGACCCTCCTGCGATTCCAACGCTCCCGATCACGAACAACGGCATCCCTTCGATATCACGACGGGTCTACGAAGGTATGTTCGGGGATCCGCTCACCCGCTTCACTGGCACGTAGACCCGCGCCTCGGGCACTTCGCTCTGCGGCCTACTACGGACAACGCCGCCGACGGCGCAGCCTCGAAAATGCAAGAGAGGGTGAGTCTGCAGCAACAGCTCGCGGGGCTAGAGGAAAAGGAAGCCGTAGCGGACATGATCAGCGCTGCTCTCACGCAGAAACTTCAGACGCTCCTCCAGTTCCCCGATGGCGTCTCCATCGATCGACACAAAAGCCTGACGGATCTCGGCGTCGACTCGCTTTTTGCTGTCGAGGTGCGCGATTGGTTTTATAAGAGTCTCGGGAAGGATATTGCCGTTATGAAAATTATGAACGCGCCCAGTATCCAGCGATGTGAGTTTCTCTCCCCTTCCCTTTCTCCTCTATCTTCTTTCCTTACCTACGATCACACCTCTCATCTTCTTCATCTCGACAAATTTATACTAACCAAGGCTTGGACATTTGACAGTATGCATGGATTCAGCAGAGCACGTTCTTTCAAACCGCGCTGCCTAAATAGGGAGGAAGGTTGGGCCTAGGAGTTGGGTTGTGACTCCCAAGTGACGCTCCAACGAGAGAGTCCATAGAAGAGCCAATCATGTCTGTATTACTTGGAACTATATATATTTCCGGGATCGAACAAGACGTTTAGACGCTTGATGGTCATCAAGCGTTTATGTAGAATTAGATTAGAGAACTATGTAAAACATCATGTACAACTACTCTAGAGCATTAACAAAGTGACATGTAGACGAGAAGGTGAATTAATCGTATAGGCCTCCAGCTTTTTTAAGGTCACAGATCTTGTGACCATTTCCCTCCAAGGATCCCCCACAACCGCGCTCATCTTCATCGCCCAGGAATCATGAGAAATGTGGCACTGCATGAGTATTCAAGTCGATTCAATCCAGGATCTCCGCGTTCCGGTAACCCAAACATGGGTGAGCAGAGCTACACGGGTTTAATCGGCCGGTACACTGCGGTACCGTCGAGGATCGGTTGGCTATCTAGTCTCTCGGAGTTTCGAGATTCTCCGTCTACGCCAGAAAATTCCTGCTCGAGAGGCTAACAATCGAGATTTAGTCATTTGCCTCATTTATTCTTTGCAGCCTCAAACTGGGCCATAAAGCGCTCACCATAGGTAGATAAGCAAGTCTACGATAGGAACCCGAGTGTGCAAGCAGTTCTAGCTATTCACAACGAACGTGTTGGACAGAAGAGGTTATCAATAATTCTCAAATCGAGGATAATCGCATTATTTATATAACTAGGCTCACGCCATCAGATAGCAAGTTCTTCACTCTATCTTATATGCAATGTACAGAATCCGGAGGCTCGCTAGCAACCACTACACACATCAGACCGATTACAGAAATTTACTTGAGTATGCGTGCGATGCCTGTATGCCTTCCTCATATACGGGGTCCTTTTGTTAACCACCGTAATTCCCTAGGCCTCATTTCCATTTCTTCCTTTCCCTTTCTTTTCCCTTTCCTTTCCCTTTCCTTTCCCTTTCCTTTCCTTTCTTTTCCTTTCCTATTCAGTAAGTTGACCGTACCGTAAAACTCCACGCTTCTGAAGCAAACCTAAGCACCTGTCTACATGCCCATGTCATCCAATCGTCATACAAGGGGAAAAAACGCCCGTCCATGAATTCTTCTCATAATAACGACGCCGTTCCTCGTCCTGTCGGTGTAAGTCGCCCTACCCTAAGCGAACCAACCGACCCATCTCATTAAGAGAGAATAATAATAAAAGCCACTACTCCGCCCCTTTCAATAATAGTACCAATAGGGTAAAAAGAAAGAGAGGGAGAGCTATTATCTGCTAACCCAATAGTCCCTTTTCTCGCCCTGCGAGAAATATGTCTGCCGCATAATCTATAATTGATGGCTGCGTAGATACTATGTGACTGCGCCCAGTGGACGATGCCTGGTGAACCCAAAAGCTGTGTCCCAGAGGCGCGTGAAACGTTCGAATTTGTATAGATTAAGAATGCGCGTTTGCTTTGCTAGCAAGCTCCAGCTCCAGCAACTGCAATTAGGCTAGGCGGGGTTGTTGTGGGTAGACAGTCCAAACGTAACCTCACAATCCATCTCGCTCCAACTTTTTTTTTTTTGTCTTTTTCTATTTGGCGAGGATCGATTGTGAGCTAATGATGAATACCGTGCAATGGCGTACCTAGGAATGCAAAATTATGAATGCGAATGGAGCTGTTTAACGAGATAGCAATGATAGTGGTGTAAAAATAAAGAAAAAAATAAAAATAAAAAGTCATTAAGCAGGACGTGGAAGCTGAATAAGGCGACAAAGTTCGTGAGAGACTCTGGCACAGAATGTGTCGTCGTAGGGGGCGTGGGTTTCCGACTGGGCTCTATCATGCGGGTGCTACGGCCCATCGAGAAGAACTTCGAGGATATTCTTGGTTTTTTTTTCCCGCTGTTTTTTTCTCCCGCCGTTTTTTCTTCCTTTTCGTCTTAGTCTTTTATCTTCTTTTGATGGTAGCACAGTCTTGACTTCGTTATATGACATGTTCATTGTAACAGTCAGCCACACCCAGATGCTGTGGGAACTAGGCGGTATACTGATAGCCGACATTGTCAAAGTGACGCTGTTGGCTATCATTGAAGACAGTGAGAGGCATCACTGTTGCGGATGAAGACACAGTTGAGCTTAACGGATTCATGTGATCCATTGTTGAATACACCGTCATATCCGCGTTGAACGCAAGTGGTATGTTGGTCGAGCTGTTGAATGTAAAGTCTGCCGAGGACAAGGGCATCGCATTCATATAGGCCATGTCCGTGTTGATTGTGTTGATGGTCAGTGGACTTGAAAAGCTGTAATCAACATGGGCTATGCTAGAGGAGTCAAAGCCTGGCGAAGAGTTACCGGCGACGCTGGGGCTCAATTCGGCATCGCCAAAGAACGGTTGGACATTATCCATCTCATCATCCACGTCATCATCTTCCTTGGATCGCTGCTCATCCTGCCGCACGTATGTCTCCGTCATCCAGTTCTTTAGTTCGTGCATAGAAGGCCAATCGCCACCGCCCTTACCGCCGCGCTTGTCGTCATCACCACCATTCGCACCCGAGTTTCTGTTCTTGGACCGGGATGGTTTCTCTTTGAAATGAGTCCGTCGGAGATGTGCCGCTGCGTTGTAGTATGCCCCATACTTCTTCTTCGCCTTGCAGGCCTTGCATTTGGACAGGGGATTGACAACTTGGACATTGACAGGCAGACCAAGCTCTTGGGGGTCAACACATATGAATTTCTTCACAAGGGTCTGGTGTTTGGCGTCCTTATGGCGACGGAGCTCATGTTCACCACGAAACCCGTCCCTATGCTCGTCACACAACTCGCAAAACACTTTAGGTTGCCTAGGCCTGACGTATTTCGTCTTCGTGATGACGGCCTTACCATCGTTCTTCTCGTCTGAGGGTGGCTCAGCCTTGGACTCATCGATGGATGGTTTTGGCTTGAGTGGTGCATTTAGGGCGCGATGATTTTGCTGTTTCAGGGTATCCCTAGCGCGGGCGCCGAGGGATGACGACGTTGACCTAGCGCTAGCGGTACTCGTGCTCGAGAGCGATCGTTCCATGTCTGGTGACACTAATAACCCGTCATTCGGTGTCGTCGACGCGTAGTGGTGTCCCGCAAGTGCTGCCAAGCTCGACCCGACGGCGAAGAGGGTATCTTCACAAGGTGGCTTTCCTAGAAACGACGACATATCACTGTATTCGGTAGTCTGCTGCGAACATTCGGCAAAACAATCTTGGCCTTGTGACATGTGAGAGCCCATGCTCACCATACGTACTCCGCCTGTAGTAGAGTGACTGTCGAACTGACTGTTTTGTCGCGTCATGGGAGCAGTGTTGTTATCATAGGTAGGGCCGGATGTCATAGAACCGCAAACCGAGACATCCATGTTTGGATTGGAGATATCCATATCCCCTTGGTGAGAGGCGCCGGCGAAGGGCATAACGAAATCCGCTGCGGGATCTTCGTGTGCTGCCAACCAGACGGCAGGGTCAACTAAAACACCCGTAGGGAGGGAAGTCATCCCCGCGAGGGCAGGTATCCCACGCTGTTGTTGCTGCTGTTGTTGGTTGCCCGCTGGTACGTGTTGCATCAAGCCGGCGAAAGTCTGAGAGGGTACTAGGCTATCATTCATTAGATAGTTGTCTTGCTCTGAGTGTTTGACTTGGAAGCCGGTCGCCTGGAATATCGGAGGCGGCGATACAGGTATACTGCCGGTAAAGGGTCCGGCAGACCTAGTGGACAAATTTGAGGCGGCGCGATCCATTTTCTGCGATGAAGGGGTTTGCTGCGACATGGTGCGCGGCCGCTTTACGGCGTGAGAGTGAGGTTCATCACTGTTGCGGTACTGATGCTACTGTTCGTCAGTACCGATGATCAAATCTAAAGTATAGAACACTCGGAGTTACATAAAAGGCATCTTACTGAGGTTTGCGAATTAGCATGATGGCGATTATGCGACTTTCCGCCAGTGCTCCCTGATGGCAAGACTTTTTGGCTTACAGGCACAACAGACAGTTGAATGTCACTATGTGCATCAGTATGGCGTTCTGCTATACTTTGATTTGAAGAATGGTTCAACTGTGGCCGACGAGCTGAACTCTGTAGTTGAGAGATCCGTCGTCTCGCTATCTCGAGGTCTTCCTCCCTGCTTTTGAGCTCAGCTCGCAGGCGTTCAATCACCTGCTGTTCCGAGTTTGGATGTTGATTCATGATGCGGTCTCGTCACCTCATCTAGGTTAAACACACGCAAACAACCCAAGGAAAGAAGAAAAAAAAAACCACACGGTATGAGAGCGTGCTAGCCAAACGAGAGTTATCGTCGCTTCACTTTTACTTTCTTTCTCTAGCTATTTCTCCCACAAAGTAGCCCTGTTTTCCAGACGTATGGGAAGTGTACAGAGATAATAGTGGAATTGGTTGTTATTGTCTATGTGGGTTGCAACAAGGATGAAATCCCTGTGGGAGTGAATGGATCAGCCGGAGAAGAGGATGGGGAAGGAAGAAACACGAACGAACATCTACATCAGGCGAAACAACGATGATGGCCTCGACGAGAAGAAAGCGTGTTAAGTACCACCAGTCAGTCTAGTATGAGGCTTTGGCGCATGCGTGGCAGTGGGCTAAGCATGCAGGCCCGTCACGCCTCCCACTGGGCAAAAGATCCCTCTAATTTCTAAACCTCAGATCAGTCTCTTGGCTTTGTAACTTGGTCAGCTGGGGAGGGGGGTTGCCAGGACCCTTGCAAGCATCATGAATTGGGTCACGTCAAGAATCCCAACCGCAACCACGCTAGCGCTTCCGAATGGTGGTATAGTACATCATACAGCTTACACGTGTATGGCTCTAGAATCTAGCCAAGTCACTACACACCCTTCGTTCATGAGCGGCGTTATGTATCTCGGAACCGGGCGCGTAACTTACGGAAACCGTTTTACGATAATACCTCGTTCGACAAAGTACAAGCAAGAGCAGGATTAATAAAAATCAAATATTAAAAATTTAAAAATTAAAACAGAAAGATGGTGTGCCACGTCTCGATGGTGCGAAGCCACGATTGGCGCTACCACTCTGACTCTTTTTCATGTACTTGTATACCGAGTAGAGTAGCATGCTTGCACATTCATGCATGCACTTTCGAGGGAGGTGTGTAGGCAGCTTGCCTCGAATAGGAATCTTACGGCCCCGCATCGTCAATACGCAGCTTTACAGAGGCGCACGCCGCCGCGGTGCATATTGCCCGATACGATGAAGCCAGCTAGGAGATCATGAGCGTCATATAGTCCTGGAGTTGGATTCTTGAGAAACCTGAGAAACCAGAGAAACCATGTCGTGAGAATGAATCATTTTCTATACCCCTCCACAATGGCTTGAGGAGGAGGAAGGGCTTACGGGTACAGATTCGTACTTGGGCTTCACAACGAATTTGACGAATATGAGAATGAGTGGAAATTCCATACCACCACGGGATGGACATTCTGTCCCGAGGAGTAGAGATTGGTTGATGCCTGAAACCCCCCAAGAAAAGGATTTGTTGGCGATCGTCTTAGTCTCGTAACCCGTGAGCCATGAATGTGCAAATACACTAGGAGCTGCTGACAGCACTAAAATCGTTAGAAATTCGTGCATAGGGGAGAAACAGATCGCTAAACCGCAATGCTCATATTAGAGGACCTATCAAAACTCCGAGGCTTAGTTGAGAAAGATGGCTCAGGTAGTACGGTATTCCATCCTACTCTACAGCACGTTGACGAATGGTATTCATCCAACGAAGAGGGAGCAGGGCCTGCAAGGAGAAACCTCGTGGCCATCGTCTTTTCTCGAGGAAAGATGCATGACATGGCGCCTTATCTCCGGGGGTTTCTAGGGAACCTAGTCCCTGTTTGGGCTGGATCGAAGCGAATCCGGGACGGTGCCGCGGGTGGCCAAGGCGAGCCAAGGCAAGCCGGGTTGCGATGCGTTGTCCCAATATTCTAGCCTCCAATCTCCAATCTCCCAAAGTGAGGCGGGCCCCACGAAAAGCTGTTGACTGGCTGTCGACGTCTGAAGATCCGGAGTGGACCACGATCCTTCTGGGTCTTAACAGGACTGATGACTATGACTGCAGTTTTATGTTTTTTGTGGCAGCGAGGCCGGCAGGGGCTGGCGTCTTTTTTTTCTCCAAAGCTCTGAATCCTCGTGCCTGGTTTGCCCGTTGGCCGCCGCTCGTTGCTCGTTCGGACAAATACAAACAGGAGGCATTGGACGGCTAATGGTACTGTAGGTAATCCCGTATGGGTATCTTTGCGTCACGGGTCTAGCGTTGTCTGCACTGCGACGCTCACAGTGGTATAAGCCAACAAATACATAACGCTTCTACTTCCCTATCCGTCAGCTAGCCTGCCCGGCTTTGCCCGATTTATCACGACATGACTCGAAAACATCCGTTACAACCTACTATCGCGTCAACTCACGCCGGCTCTAGACTTGAGACATACATATCAATCAAATGTTACAGCCTCCAGAACTAACCCGCCGATTCTCAATGCATGTCATCAAATGGGCAGGCCAGCGAACTAACCGGGGGAGGGAGGTGTGAGATGAATACATGAGACATGGAGAGGAAAGCAAGCCTGGCCGACTGTTAGCACGTTGTGTGCACCATACGACCGTAGACGGCGTCGGTGAAGAAAGGTGATATAAGATAGATAGTGTGAGAAGTTGGGCGTAACAGGGTTGAACAAGGAAATTCTAGAGAAATCCCGGGCGCTTCCGTTGCCCAAACTATGATAGCCAACCATCTCCGATATGCAGTGCTGGGTCGAGCTGCGGTTTTTTTTTTTTGTCTTCTTGTTGTACACGTGTGTTGTACACTACGGTCCTACACAGCCGTACTGGTAGGTCGGTAGGTAGGTAAGTAAGTATAGTATTAACACGCGTATCTAGTATACGATGTTTCAGCCTGAGCACTCCAACCGCGACCAACGACGATGACGAAACCGACAAGGGTCTCCCGGGGTAGGTGACACTCCTCTGGAACCGAGCCCATCGCAACGGAGGGAAAGGGATAAAAACTGGTCAGGTGTAGTATTAAAGGGCAGTCTACCATCATACCCCCCGCTTAAGAAGATCTCGCCGAGATCACAGACATGAATAGGTGCCGCGGGCGATGTGGCGTGAGGTTACATTAAGGCCCGAAAGTAGATGATTAGTTAGACAGCCAAGCCAGACCACTAAGCCCACTCGAACCAAGCCGAGAAGACTTCGACATTACAGTTGTGTTGAGGAAGCCCAATTGGGTCTGAATAGTCGGACGAGACGTGGAGAGGATGGCGATATGTGGGTAGCAATGCCGCCGATGTAACTATTAATCATCACCACTACTAATAATGAGCAGATGGCTCGAGGAGACGAATACCACCAAGTACTGAGTGTGTGTGTGCCGAATAATGTATAGATCTTTCCATACTACATATATGCAGTATAATACTAGTAGAGAGGTAGTGTAAAGGGCGAATAAAGAAGACTTGGCGCGTGGGGGGCGGTAACAAGTCTCTATTATGCAACAAATACACTGTCAAGATGTGTAGACGTAGATCCGTTGGGTGTCTACCAATGACTGCCGATAAACACGATATCCGTCGTCACCGTCGCGACGCTCTCGGGGCGATGGAAATACTCTTAGATGATAGGCCATCGTAAGAGTTTCTGATGGCGATGGTGGCTGTGAGTTGAGAGGGCCGAGAGAGATAGCCCGGACAAGATAAGATGCCGGATAAGTCATGTCGAGTAACGATTGTATGCATTGAACTTGTACGCCATGCCGTCACGTCGTCATATCAAATGTTAGCCGGTCTTGTTTAGGCATAGGCGTTTCAGGTATTTGGATTAAAGATAGGTGGCTCTCAAGCCTACCCGTGAGGAGTATTACCCGTGAGGAAACTACCCGAAGGAGGGCAACCATTTACCAGTACGGCGCAACAGGTGGTATTGACTGACTCCCTACTGTACATCTTCCATACATGTATACATTGCTCGGAGCATCGGTGCCTATCAATTCCGACCAACAAACCAAAGATGCCACCTAAGACACAGACACCCGCCTCTACCACTATGTCCGACTTGGACAGTTGACACCTTATCCGGAACTAAACTGCGTACGAGATAGGAGGACAGGAGGTGCCCTATAGGTATTTGTTTGTTATCAAAGGAAGATATTCTATCTATTCTTGTACTCTTTATCCAATTCCATTGCCTGGCCTGTGAGCTACCGCACTGCAGATGGACAGTGTGACCACATTTTACACCTGCATCCATCCTCATCATCATAGCATTTCCATGTGATATCATACCCCGACCTGAGCATCCCGACCAGAGACCGGCATCATGCGCCGTCTTCCGGAGCTCGTCGCCGTCTGCGCCTGGATCCAGCTCTGCCGAGCTCGTCAGCCCGGCTTCAGCGTCCACCACGATTTGCTCGCCTATCCTCAATTCGAAGTCGTCATCTCCGATACCTACATCTCCGAATCCGACGCCCAGGTCCTCCTCGATAGCCCCGATGCCGCTCACCCCAGTTCCCACCCCAGCTACGATGCCGGGCTCGCCAGCCAGACCGATATCATCATCACTCCCACCGTGCGCGCTGCCTCAGACCCTGACCACGGCGCCGCCGGTGCTCGTGGTAAAGGTACCCTTGCCGTTGCCGAGTCATACGAGATCATGAGCATGCCGCCGCACCGTTATCTATGCGCCATCCCCGTCATCGAGCCTCCCCCCGCTCCGAACAAGACTGCCACTGAACTGGCCAAGGCCGAGGAGGCACGTGAGCTGGCACGGGCCTCAGCCCACGGCTGGGATCTGGTCAACGAGCTGGACGGCAAATGTCTGTATTATATGTCGGGCTGGTGGAGCTATCGCTTCTGCTACGGTCAGGACGTCGTCCAGTTCCACGCCATCGCGTCTAGCGTCAAGAGTGGCCCGCCCATGCGCGATGTCAATACTGCAGAATATGTTCTTGGCAGGGTTCCCGATCCCCACGTGGCCTCACGCCCATCGCGCCGCGGCCAGCAACAGCAACAACAACCACGGGAACAGCAAGAACAGAATCCTCAAGGTGCTACCCCCCTCGCTGCCCCCGCGGCCGCCCCCGTCCCAGCACCGCCCAATACCGATTTGCAAGTCAAGGGGGACCAGCGGTACCTGGTGCAGAGGATGGGCGATGGCACCGTCTGTGACTTGACCGGCCGCGAGCGTACCATCGAAATACAGTATCACTGCAGCCCCGAAAGCACTCAGGATCGCATTGGTTGGATTAAGGAGGTAACTACATGCTCGTACCTGATGATGGTCAACACCCCGCGCCTTTGTGTTGATGTCGCCTTCCAGCCACCCAAGGAGGAAAGGGCCAACATCATTAGCTGTAGGGCTATCGTGTCAGAATCCGGCCAGGCCGAATGGCATGCGCGCAAGACCCTTGAAGCACAAGCTGCCATGGTCGGCCGTGCCAAGGAAGCCGCTAGATCTCCCATCGTCATCGGCGGCGTCGTAGTTGGTGGCCGACAAATGCTCGGCAAGGGAGAGGATGGCAAGGAAGCACCAAAGTTATCACCACCCAGGAATTTCCTCGGCGGTAGTGGCGGTGGCCTCGAAAAGCTCGTTGAAATCGTTGCGTCGGCGACTAGCAAAGATGAAGGGGGTGAAGTCAACATCATGACGGAGGAACAGCTTCAAGAGCTGGACATCAGCCCCGAAATTATCGAGAGCCTGAGAAAGGAAATTGAGAAACTGGCGGGCGACAAAGGCTGGCAACTCAAAATGATTGATCTAGGGAATAACAACAGAGAACTAGTCGGCACTATTGACGATGACGGCGGCGGCGGCGGCGGTGAAAAGAGCAATGATGGCGCCAAGGGAAATGGGGAAGAGGGCGACAAGACAGGGGAAGGCAAGGCAGGAGGCCAAGGCAAGGGAGAAGGCAGCGAAGAGCAATTCTTCCAGGAGGAATTATAGAGTATATGATATACACGATGAACGGCACCCCCACATGTAAATATATCTTATTCTGGGTTTTAACCATGCCCCCCTCCCCCATTGGTGCATAGAGCTCCCCGATGTGAACCTGAGCCTATCTCTCCCGATCGACGAGACCTATGCACGAAGCTATGACTATTCATTTACCTCCTCGGTCTCGTGGTGAATTGTAGCTTGGATAAGAGAGTGCCGAAGACATTCGTATTCCGGTAGATCATACTTGGGGAAGATAGCGTCCTTCTCACGCCCGAGTGCCTCTATTCTAAAATTAAAGTAACTCCTCTTAGCCAGAAGCCTAATCACGCCCTAGCCTATCCAAACATCCTTATACGACCCTATGGTCAAGGCCACTTAACAATTGGAATCGTTCCGGTGAGGATAGAATGTCAGCAGAGCAGCGTCACAGAAATCTACTGGTAGAGCTTTTATCATGAAGGCTAGAAGATAAATACCCATCTGTATACCAGCAGCATCAAGATACACGGTCCATGTGTGGGAGGATGAATTATAAACATAATCAGGTATCTAGATGCTTACAACCTAGCGTAAAATAATCATGCCTCGACACCTACACCCTTAGACGCTCACCTATACATGATTGTTAGTGCGGCTCTGCTTCCCTTCCTCCTGTACGATTGGCCAGCTGTCGTTTTGAGATATCAGCCTCATCTAAAACTGCTTCTATCCCTCTAGGGTTTAGTAGAAGTGAGTATCGTGAGATTTAACCAGACCCGTACAGATTGTTTCCGAAATTTTTGGGCAGCTAGTTTTCATGCTTCTCCTTTTTTTTGTTCTCTCATATGTTCTCGAAATACAACGTTCTAGCCACTTGAACTATTTATCCGCTAAGCCCTGCTGTTCTCTATGTGTTGCGTAAAGTAGTGCTCTAGGTATTTATGATACTAGTGGGTTTTCATAGTGTAAGTTCGCGCATCTAAAGCATCATTTTTCGGAAAGTTAGCTCCTCACTAACCCCAAGAGGCGGGTAGTCATTCTTCTAGTGCGAGTATACTATGACATATGCTCGCTTGCAACTAACAAGTTTTGAAATAGCTGAATACTAGAACAAATGGCACTCAGGGGGAAATTGCTTTGAGATCCTGCCGTGGACTGGAATAAGTCACCCGGGATATTTATCTATGCTCACCCTCATAGTGAGTTTTATTCAGCAAGTAGACATTAGGCACCGAGACACTGGTTCTCATCACAAATTGCCTGCTCCCTTGAATACTCGGCCGAAAAGGGAGTTTTGCCGCTTATATTCCTATATAGTGCACATCTGCGTATCTACGCCAGTATATCTATACTTGATAGTACCGATGTGACGATGGCGTGGCTAACCGATTCCCGAGAGCTATCTTTAAGCTCCATGTCAGTGCGATTACATTCAAGGGCGACTACATTATCCGGTCTACGGGAGAGCATTCGGGTTGACGAGATGTGGAACATGGCGGTATTCATATGCTCTTTCAAAGCTCCGACTACCTACTTACATGGGTTTAATGAAGAAGGTGATACCCGAGTTCGCGTGGTTGGTGAGTGGTGTCCAACCGACGGGATTAATCCCGCAACGAGTGAGAGTAAGAGCGTAAATGAGCGGCTGTTGTGGGATGGTATCTTGACGGAACAGGTTTCATCGTGGTAGGCGCAATTACATACGTCGTCTCTATATGGCCTGGGCACAATAATCATCATCATCATCGGCCACGGTACGAGCGTTATGGCACTTGAACTATCTCCCTACCTCCTTGCCTCACGCCATTCGAATACTGTTGTGTCGTTTTGCGGCTAGATAGCTTGTAACCCGATCTTACCTCGTATGTATGTCTGGCATCCGGCGAGGCGAAACGCGCGTAGCAAACGACATGCCAGATTAATTGCCACGTAGCACACGCATTACATATGCCTGTCATGTCACGCGAGCCTGTACTTTTCTAGATACTACGTGACCTGCCTACTTCTGCGCCTACGTACAAGTAAGGAGCAGTGTGCGGGCTGTATGGCCGCCGTGTGTTCTGTCGCTTGTTCTTGATCGGCAGTGATGCCTGAGCAGAGTTGTCCGTCTGCTACTCCCTGCAATAGACCACTACTAAATGCACTCCATAGATGCACTCCATAGATGCTGCAGAGAACTGTGAGGGGGGTTGCCTTACACTACTACATTATGTAGTAGTCTATAGGCTGGACTCATTGGGCGGGACACGCGCGACGGCTTTGGGCTGCAGGAAGCCAAGCCAGGTCGGATTGATGATTGATGATTGATGGACAGAATCAGGGAACGGGTTGTACAATATCGATTTTGAACATATCACCTTTCCCTGGCCTTTGCGGTACACAGATCAATCTACACTACATATCTAAGTAGGATATATTTCTAGGTTATTGTAATTCTGCTCGGAGTCTCTCCATCAATAGCCGTGTACTAATTTAGATACCTGCATCGGAACCTAGTGTACAGTAGACTTGGTGCTCGTTATCAAGCAAGTTATTTCATTCTGTAATTAGGTCAAGGCCCATAGTTGCCCAATCGACATCTAACTTTGGCATGGATGGCCGTTCTAACGGTTATCATAATTATTTACATCGTATCGATTTCTACCGCAGACATCCACCTCGGACGATCATTGATCGACGAACGCGAATGCATCTACTAGTGTACATACTACTTACCTTTCAGTGCACTGTAAGCTAAAACACGCCCCGTCTGAACTACTGTACAACCTGTCGACGCTAGGTAGAGAGTAGTCTAGGTAGACCTTCGGGAAGATATTCTGCAAGCTCTTAAAGCCGCCTCGGTATAACGGGTGTTTTAGTGTACATGGTAGTAGTAAAGTCTCCTACATCTGGACTGGTCGTTTGATTATTACTTTTGCAAGGGGCAGACTAGGTACCGTTAGTTCTTTTCTTGAAAAGATAGATAGAAAGAATCAACAATTATTTTTAAGATATGTACGCTAGGCCCAGAGATGGACCACAGAAACCAAAGAAGAAGATACAGACCGTAAGCATTCGGCGGCCATGGAAAGTACTACACTATGTAACACAATTCGTAGCGATCACATTTCATCAATAGGAGAAAAATCACCTTGCTAGCCAATCATCATGTATGCTATACTAGGTACATGTACACATGCACATTCTTCCGAACATTCCAAGCCGAGCTAGAGTGCCAGGTAATGTAATGTACACTAGCTCAGTTCAGTTATTGATTGACATGCCATGCCCTGGACAGTACAGTGTAGTGTAGTACTCCTGGATGGTTACTCCTGGCCATTGCCCTGAGCTAGAATAGAAATGGTCTGGTCACCGTCGTTAGTGTATTATTACTCCCTGTAAAGCATGGTAAGTTGAGCTAACCACGTTTCTGTTGCTGCGACAACTCGGGAAATAAGAGGGAACGGTTGATGTCTTTAATGAAAAGACATTTCCGAGGGAATCATCACTTACTGAATATCGGGGTAGTTCCGAACGATGGAGATGATACACTAAACCTAGTTATGTAGTTATGTAGCGTACCGTAGCAACTTTCACTGTATTGTCATTTGGAAATAGTATTACTATGTAGACTAGGTATCTACACTATCACGAGCGTTCATTTACGAGTTACTAGGTAGTGTAGTAGTCCTATAAACTGAAACCTAAACCCCAACGAATGTGACATACTGTAACTTACCTAAGTAGTGTGCACCACTACCTACCATATAAGGACTATAGTACGAAGATGTACTATACTGTGTACACTGCACTTGACTCTAAACCCATCCGGCTCGGACAAGGAGTAAAGAACGCTATTGGATAACTTCCATAAGCTTCCGCTGTTGACCCCTGGCTTCCCTAATCCCAAGGGACAGGGCAGTAGTGTACCAGGGAGGACTATGTAATAGGGCGTCTTCTTTTAGTTCTAGTTTAGTCCCGACATTGGGGGACGATTGGGTCAATGAGCTTCTACACTACAGTGCGGTGTAAGATGTATGGCTGCTGAGATTGACCGACCCGCTCCAGAGGGTCACCGTGCATATGCAAGATTACGCTGCTAACTGCAGGTTCATCATACAGTATAGCACAGTAGAAAGAGTACCTTGAGAAGGAAGATGTGACGATGTGAAGAGGAACCGGAAGCCATGGTGGCCCTTGTCCTTGTCTTGTCAAAAAAATGACTGGGATCGTAGTTGTTTGCTAGGAGTGAGCCTTGCTTCTTCTCTCCCTCCCTACGTACTACACTACTACAGTAGTAGTTTGCACTGCCTTCCAATAGATAACAGCTAACTCTCGCGTGGCTTACCATCCGCTACGGTAGTGTAGAGTGTGTCGTGATATTGGGGACGGGCCCTGGTTTTCATTATCCCGTCTTGATCTCTCTCCTATGTTGCCATCACTTCACATCTACACCCTCATCCTTTCCCATACTTTCTAGGGAGCCAGACCTTTGGCCTTTCGTCTTTCGTATGAGTAGCTAACCCGAACGTCTGGTTGACCCTGGGCATCCCCATTCAGGGTGCTGTCGCTCATTGACGAGACTGAGGCTGAGACATCCGCGAGACATCCGGGTGCTTCGTATGACAAGACGCATAATCGAATACCTAGATACGTACGGTACCCATGGTGGCTGATTTCGTTTCCAAGCCTCTGAAGTTCCAAGTCCCCTCTTTAATTCGCACTGGATGCATCGCTCATTCCGTTCCTATCCCCGACCTCGACTTGATTTTTGCCACTTGAAGCGATGGTGTAGAGCTAGCGATACCTCTGAAAATACGCGGTACTCGTGCGAATCCTCCTATCTAGACTATGAACTCCCGTGTTAGGAGAACCTACAACGACACATGCGACTCTACCAAAACCATTGGCCCCATTTGCGCCTTTGGTAAACGATTTACATTTCCTTGATTCTCGTAGCTGAGTTCCAAGGCTGGCCTCGTAGTTCTGGATAGGACGTCGATGGTCGTTATCAATTGGGTATATCGTGGGTCCTTTTCAAGATGGAGAGCACGGTTTCTCGTAAAGACGCTCGAGAGCGCCTACACCGTCGTGCCCTTTCTCAGGCTAGCACGGCCAGCAGCACGATGCACAGCCCAAAAACTACCAAAAGCACAAGCACCTCCTCTTCTCATCCCCGCGCGATCACACCGTCAAATGCCCCTCACACACATCGGTATCACCATAGCCAATGCGATAGAGAAACGGCAGGCATAAGACAACCGGCACGATTGTCCAGGGAGTCCAGCAGCGAATCGAAGCAGCCAATGACGCCAATCTCAAGCCTGCTTCAAGAAAGGCTACAGCAAGAAAGAAAGGCAGAGAGCGAACGGCTAGCCAGCAGATGGGGTGCTGACCTGAGTTTATCAACTGGTGATATTCGGGAGGGAGATATCCCCAACTCATCCGGCAGACGGTACAGACCTGTAGTCGAACGGCGACCAGGATCAAGCCATGACGACGATTCTAGTCAGGCAAGCATGGGAGCTAAGCAGGCAGAAAAGGTACGGTTGCTTCCGTGCGCCGATACTCCCTTCCTATATAACTGTCTATGACTGACAAGAACTTATTCTAGGCTGTTTCTACACTGCATAAGCAGAACTTCGACCTCAAGTTAGAACTTTTTCATCGACGCGAGAAACAGTCTGCACTGGAAGCGCAAGTAGAGGAGCTCGTTACCGAACGGGCGGAATTGGCAGAAATCCAAGAAAGTCTGCTTAGTGAGCTTGTCAAGCGGGATAAGGCTATTGAGGAAGCCGTGAATATGATAGTCAAACTGGAGGCGAGAGTTGATGAATTGGTCCAAGAGAAGGAAATGATGCGAAGAGCCGAAACCGACGGATCTTACCGACACTCGTGGTCTAATCTATCTGACTCACTACGAGCCGAGACGCCTAAGCCGGGCGATCACGGCGCATTGCTGTCGATAGAGCCGAAGACTCTCGAACGGATGCCTAGTTTTCTATCGGATCGGAGCGCATACACCAAAAACTTACGAAGCGTTGTTTTGCAAAACCGTTCTAGCCTCCTACATATTCGCAAAGTTTCCGAGGTTTCTGCCTCGAGTGCCGAAGTGAGTGAGGTAAATCGCGTGGCAAGTCCAAGCCTTAGCATGCTGAGCGAAAGTTCTTTTGTTAGCATCTATGGTTCCAAACAGGGACGAGAGGGAATTGGTCTGCCCCCCTTAGACGATGTCTTGGGCATGGATGGCACTTTTGGCAACCGTTCACCAACACCAACTAAGACGACAACGAGGAATCCTCTACCAGGTCAGAAGACTGGCAGTCCAGGTCATACGCTTAACTCGACACCAAGGGCATCGAGTGGTCTTTCTAGCCAAGTCATATCCGCGAACAATGTACCCCGCAGGGAGTCTCGCCTACACAAGATGGAAAAGCTAGGCGATAGAGCTAGCAACTCTGTGGACGACACCTTCAGACCATATACATATAGTCGTAGGAGAGTTGTTGTGACCCCTACCTCTCAGTTCATGGCGTCACCTTCTCAAGCGGGAAGCAAGCGAGAAAGGAGGGACACACTGCCAAAGGTCTTGACCAACTATCCCACACAAAGAGAGCTGTCTAATGCTCACCCTCTACCGCCAACTCCAGATACTGTCTCTTCTTCGGTCCTTCGGAAGCACAAGGATCCGTCTAGCTCACAGGACAGTCTTCCGAGGTCTGATGATGTGCGTGCCCCGAGATTGCTTACCACGCTGCCTCAGGGCATGGAGTATTTAAGATCACTGGCAAGTCAGGAGGCCCGTTCTGGAACGAACGCGCCACAGACGCGATTATCGCCCCCTCCTAGAAATCATGGCGAGTTACCGGCATCCGGGTTCATGAAAATTGATAAAAGCTCGTTGTCTGACCTGGGTCAGTTGGCTCGTTCAGCTGCGAACCCTACCATCGCGGGGCGGCCTCGTTCGGGCAGTTTCGCCTCAGACTCAGATTCCGATGGCGGGGCGGATGCTCGCTCCGAGACGGAAAGCTGTGACTATTGGATGCGTGAGAGCTACAAGCCCGAGAAGGACAATATCCATTCAAATTCCCGTCTGGGGCGTCGACGGTCGCCGTCTCCGGACTTGTTTTCCTTTCCCGTCAGCTCGGCAGGCTGGGAGCCGGATGCCATGTTTGGTGCACTCAAGGGCGGTGGTTTTCTCGGGTCACCCGCTCCCGCCTTGAAGCGCGATCCCGTTGACGAATTGGCATCTTCGTTCCAGTCGCCTCCCCCAGAGCCGATCGAGTCTACAACAAATGGGCCGCCGGCTCCTTCACGTAGATCAAGCCTCAATGCCCAAGCGGCGAGTCGCTTTCTGCTGTCCTCGCTGACTGGGAAGACTGGAAGAAGTTCTTCCCGAGATGACAGCGTCGTAGGGGCTGACACGAGGGGGAGGAGCAACAGCGTCGATGGATCTGGACATGCGGCGTTGTCCGGAACCCGAGCCGACGCAGGACCAACCACGAAGAGAAGCCAATACCCTCCCATCTCGGGTCTTCAGCCGCGGGGGCGCAACCTGGGCCTCAACTCGCTCTTCAGGAGGTCTGGCTCCGAAAGTTATGGTACACCCTCGAGCGCCACCGAATCGACTTTCCCCCTCTCGGTTTCGCAGCGAGGTCCTCCAGTAGCGCCAGCCCAACTACGACATCTCAAGAAACCATCGGGTAGAAGCAGTGTACCCCCGCCCGCGACTATGCCTTGGGTAACACGCCCGATTCACGTGGCGGACGACGAATTCGCGAGCGCTACGCCGCCACCAATTCTACGCAATCGCCCGCTACCGCTAGAGACGGACTTGGCCACGTCCGACGTGACGATGACTGCGGAGATATCGCAAACCGCGGAAGCGGGTGCGGTTCCGGTTACACCGTTGACGGAGGCCAGAAGCACGACACCAGTTGCGCCTCAGAGTGGGGGAGGCGTGAGAAAATGGCTGGCTTTCGGGAGAAAGTCAAGTTTGATGAATCGCGCGGGCTGAAAGATGTATTGTGTAACATAATATGTACCTATAGAAAGGCATGGATAATCATTCGCCTAGATCAACCTCCGAGGTTGTTGAACAGCACAAGCTGTGATCTCTGACTTCGGGACGGAGCTACTGTAAAAGAACAGGGAAAACAGGAGGAAGCAGAAGAAGAAGAAGAAGAAGAAGAAAGAAAAAAAGGGACGGGACTAAATCATGAGTTCCTAGATCCTCCCAGATTGGGATTGGGATCGGAGTTTGGAGTAAAAAGCATACTTGGCTGTAGAGTTTCATTGACTATGACTACTTAAACCTTGAAAGAACCTGCATATACAAAATACTAAACATCCACAAGCTACTTGAGATATTCGGTGGTCTCATTCTAGTGTCCTGATGAATTCATCCTAGATAGATGATGCTTGGTTATCCATCTAACTTCTGTTTATGCTTTTGGTATTCGTGATACAGTAGTGAAGAGAGATGTCGGAAACATTTGTAACCTTGTGATTGAACTTTTGACTCCCTTTTGAAACCCATCTTGTGGTTTCTGTAGGCAGTATATTATTCTACCAGCTTGAATAGTAAGTAACTTAGGTTGAGAGACGAGTATCGTTGGGATGGGCCAGCCGAACTTGGATACTACTTACAAGGTTTTATGGTAGATACCCTGGATAGCGCGCAGGGACCAGACGCCGCCACTGATGGCGTCACCTGTTCTGGCCAACTATTCCCTGGAAACCATTTCATTCTCATTCATTCACATCTCACAGCTACCTATGTTTTTGTCGCAGCAGGCGAAAGTGAATTTGGGCCTCTCATTGAGCATGTTGCCTTGCTATAATTGTTGTATATATATAGATGCGTAGATGAGGTATTTACTTCATCTATACCGGTCCGCTTCATTACAGTGTGTACGGTCCCCGGCAAGAGTACGCCGCTCATTTCCGCCATGGCTAAGGCCATACGCAGCATCGGGACGAAGGCTGTAAACGATGCCGCAAATCGCCGGCGCAGTGCGAGACGTTCGACGCTAGAAACAAATGAGATAGCCGGTGAAGATGGGATCGGGAATAAGAGTGGTGAGATTGTGAAGAAGAATGAGAGCGAAGGGATAAACCCGCCAAAAGCGACGACCAAGAGAGGACTAGAATTCACCGATTCCCTTCCAGCCGCGGAACTTCGGCGAAGTAAGAGAATCAAATCCGACGATGCCCCTAAACAGAACGAACGATTGAAGGGAG
The DNA here is from genome assembly GCA_022495195.1 of Xylaria digitata. Lineage (NCBI taxonomy): Eukaryota > Fungi > Ascomycota > Sordariomycetes > Xylariales > Xylariaceae > Xylaria > Xylaria digitata. The sequence goes on from MU377022.1 coordinate 101,418, forward strand.
AGACGACGGGCAAGAAGGTGAAGATGAAGAAGGATGTAAAGCTGGAAGACGATAGATCACTACGGCCAGTCAAAATGGAAACGGACGGCAACGACGACGACAACGATGACAAACTCGCCACCCCCAGCAAACTCAAGGCGGCAGTCGATCTGCAAGCCAAAAAGCTCAAGTCCTATTCGCAATTCGCCGCAGCACAGCAGTCGCCGTACCCAGACTTCCCGCGTCCATGGCCGGCGGAGTGCAAGCTAGCACACCGCATCCTCGTGTCCCTACACGGCGAACAGAAGCGACCAGAGGAGATGGGACTGACCACCACGGCGCCTACATCGCGCGCGGGTTGTGGTGACAGCGCCTCGGTCCTCGACGCGCTGGTGCGCACCATCTTGTCGCAGAACACGAGCAACGCGAACAGCAGCCGAGCCAAACTCTCCATGGACGCCGTCTACGGGGGCAGCGACGCGTGGGAAGCGATCGCGGAAGGGGGTGAAGCGAAGCTAGCCAAGGCGATCGAGAGCGGGGGCCTGGCGTCTGTGAAATCCAAAGTGATCCTCGCCATCCTGCAACAGACAAGGGAGAAATACGGCACGTACTCGCTGGACCATCTATTCCACGCGTCCTCCGACGAAGCGATGCGCGAGCTGATTTCATTTAAAGGCGTGGGGCCCAAGACGGCATCCTGCGTCCTCCTGTTCTGCCTCTGTCGCCCAAGTTTCGCCGTCGACACCCACGTGCATCGCATCACGGGCCTCCTGGGCTGGCGTCCGGCTGCCGCAACGCGAGACCAGACGCACGCGCATTTAGACGCGAGGATCCCGGATGAGGATAAATACGGCTTGCATGTGTTGCTTGTGCAGCATGGGCGGGAGTGCGAGGAGTGTCGGGCTGGGGGCAAGAGTCTTGGACGCTGCGAGTTGAGGAGAGCCTTTAGGAAGGGGAAGATCGAGGGAGGGGGAGAGGCCGGGGATGATGAGCCTCAGCAGATTAAGGCTGAGGAGGATGATACCGATGGCGATGTGAAGGGGTAGATGGAGTTGGGTGAATATCACACATACTAATTGCTGTTCGGGAATGGGTTGTTGGGAGCTCGCTCGTTCTTCTTTGTAACAATATTGTACTGAACTCGATGGCAGGGCGTCTCAACGTGTATACATTTATAGGCATACTTGGTATTTACAGTTTCTCATGTGTCGAGACGCTGGCACTGTAACATGGATAATGTAATCGAAATTTATATCGGGAGGCTATCATACATATTCCACACCATCTTCTTTCAATATTTAACCTCGATGCTATACCACCTACCTTGATACTTGCTCAAAAGCTTTCAGGTGCCGACTGTCTACCATAGCTGCCTACTAAGGCACTCCAAGTTAGTAACCGCCGTCACTCTTCCATATTCATTCAAGATCTTGGTATTTCCATAATACTAACCCCTACATATGTCAACCCATTATTATATTTGCTCAAGATAGAATAAAGAGCCGGCTGTTTCGAAGTAGCGTATGGCCGTATCTCAGCATCAGTCTGCCAAGTCCCCCCATATCAACCAAGACGAAGCACCATGACGCTCTAGTGTCGTTAGAACCGAAACACCACTCCGCATCTTTCGAGTGTATTCTAGGGCGGAAGCGATGAGGAGGCGACACCGGCGCGACCGGCGCGCACATACTGCCACTGCTCATGTAAGCTATGCCAACAGTAGCAGTAACCTTCCATATGGCTATATCGGCAGATTATGATCGAATTCATTCGACTTAATTAGCATGCTGGTTACTTACCCACGAATGAGTGCCTAGATCGTGGTGGCATCGTGAGCGGAAGACGGAGCCGCGCCGGCGATTTAACTCCCTGGATAGCGACTCTTCGGTCTAGTGGATATTTCGCCAAGAATATCTTCAGCCGACTCTGATTTTCTTGCACCAATCTCTCCCGTGTTGAACCTGGTAATTGCAGAGCCAGACTTCCATGGCCATGCTCACAAAACCGGCGATGCAGATGCCCGCACTATCACTCACGCTCGTCGCGCCTAGGCTGAACTCCCTCTCCTCAAACGGGATGTTTTCCATGATCTCGGCAAATGTGTTCACGTAGACGCCGCCTCCTAGCAGCCCTTCCCAGAAGACGATGAGGAATATGATATAAACATTGGGGATGAAGTTCAAGAGCGAATGTAGAGTCAGCAGCACGAGATTTCCGACCTGAAGCAGAGATGCGAGATAAAGCTGGCGAACTCGGATGAAAGCGATAGACGAGCGAGAAACGAAGACACCAATCTGGTAGAGGAAGCCATACATGGGGTAAAAATCTCGTAACTCGCTGAACGGCGATGACTCTAGTGGGAATAGCACTTGATCACTCAAGAATTAGTTGTTTCCGTGCCATGTGAACCCGACTCTACGGGGTTTGAGGTGTGCGCTTAGCAAGATAAGGGGGCGCTCCCCTCTGACGACAGCACGACAAGCACTAGGGAGAAGGCGAAATTGCCACTTACATGTTGGTGATACGCCCTGGTTAATGATGTATTCAGCTACGTAGACTAGGAATAACGGAAGCATGTAGGGGAAAAAGAGAGACTTGGCGCGGCTAAGATTCGCGGCAATCTTGGACCACGAGTCTTCCCGGGCATCGGAGGTAACAACAGGGTTTGAGGCGAGAAGACTCGAGGCAGCATTGGCGGCCGGCATGTCATGAACGGTTTGGGACGCGGCCTCATCTGAATCCCGGAGGGGTTGGTATTCCCGAGCTCTCGCGGCTTCTCGGAGCGGCCGTCTTGGAAGTATGAGAAAGAAGCTGATCAGCATAACGACGGGCAGATAGGCAGAAGCTAGGAGGCTATTCTTGACGCTGAAACCAAGCCAATCAGTTAGCAGGACATAGAGCCCAGCACCGACTAAGCCGGCGGCACCGGTGCCGCTACCCCAGGCGGCGAGGCTGATGTGGCCGTAATAATGTGTCAGGCCTAGGAAGCTGAGCTCACCGGCACCACTAGCCAAGCTTGCGAGCATGACGCCAACCATCTTGATGGCGATGGACTGATCGGGGGGCGTGAATGCGATCATGAACATGCCGGCGGACGAGATGGCGGCGAAGGCGAGGATTCTTGTGGAATAGGACACCCGGTGAATGAAGTAAGGGCCAATCAATTTGACCGAGAAGGAGGGCAGGATATTCGCGAGAAGGACCAAGCCTTTCGGTACTTCGGGACCGACGAGGTCTTGTGCGGCGGAGAGGATGACGACATAGAGGACATTGTTGATTAACCCTGTTAGAGCGGAAAACAACGAGGTTAGCTAGGTTATCGAGGGAGGAGGAGCTGAGGAGGGTTAGGGGATATGTATACCAAAGAGCCAGAATGCGATGAGAACCGAGATATCGGAATTGTGGAAGATGGAGGCCAGACGGGCCTTGTAGACAGCCCAGGACGCAGACGGAGAACCGGGCATCGGTAACAAGCCTGATGATGCTGGAGAGCGGGTTACGTGGGGCATGGCTCAAGGAAGGCCTACCTATTTACATATAACTATAAGAGGAAGCTTACGAGGGCATAAAATCGGTTGGTGAGTTGGGAATGAATGAATGATTTCCACGAAGGATTTCCATGTGACTGACGAACGAACTGCAAGTCCTAGGCTGTATTATTGTTCTATAGTATTAGGTAGGTACTTTACTTAACCTGAGCACTACCTGAAGCTTTACGGCGGCCATTTTAGCTACCTATGTACCTATAGGTACCTATAGCCCTATAGCAAGCTACCTACCTCCTAGGTATACTCAGGGTACCAAAGCCGGGTACCTCATGCATTTGATACCTCCCAAGCCAACTCTCTCATTCCATGACAGACAAACTCGTGATAAGTTTCGGGGTAATATTTCAGGACTCAACATGCTACAACCTATTACTATACACTAATGTAGCTTTCACACTACTGTACGGGCTGCGGCATATCCGTCTCGATCAGGTCGAGTTCGGGATAGTATCGGTAAATACCCTGTGAATAACTCTGTCTCCGCTTGCTAGCGAGGTACTCTTTGATCTTGGGCCTCGCCTTCACCGCGTCGTATAGCCGGAATACGAGCACATACTTCCCCGAAGTTTGTGCCGCCGACATGGCTTTTGGGAATGCGAACTTGACGCCGTCGACGACCTGTGATTGTAATGTGAGTCGTCAGCCACGAGATACGGTTCGCGACATCGACTACGACGGTTTCTCGTTGTGTAGGCACAAGAAATACTATATGAGTATTTATAGGTACATACCTGGAACAAGACTAGGTCCGCATAAGTCAGTCGTCCTCCATAGAGCCAGGGCCCATCCCCGCTGGCTTTTCCCGTAAGCACCCGCTCAAAGTACCCCAGAAACTTCGGTAATCGGTTCTTGACGAAATCCCTGCTCTTCCGCAGCGACTCCTCCTTCTGGTCCTCGTAGTATAAACTCGACGCTATCGGGTGATGGCAGTCATGCACCTCGTTGCTCAGTCCGTCCAGGGCCGTCAGAGCGAGGGCATTGATACGGTATATGGCGTCTGGGTCGCCGTCTTCGCCTTCGGTTGGCGGTACCAAGCCGAGTCGAGGACCTAGGTATAGTAGGATGTTGGGTGTCTGATTGATGAGGAGGTCACCATGTCGAAGGATCGGGGGCGCGAGAGGTGGTGGGTTATTGTCGTCGCCAATGTTTTTGGCCTCGATCTGGGCGAGCGTTTCATCCATCCCCTTCTCGGTGTGTGCCGTGTCCGTGTAATCTGCGCCGCCCTCCTCGAGGGCTAGGCGGATGAACTCTCCGCGGCCCGGGACACCCGGCCAGTAGATCAGCTCGTATGGAACATCTTAGTTTTTGGAAGTCAGTATCCATCTTCTATGTTGAATCCCGCCGCCACCACTCACCCTTGGCCGACTTTTGTCGCTTTGTGGCAGACATTGTAGACTTTGCGTGGTGATATAGGATCAAAGGGGGATAACAGAGGCAACGAATTACGTTAAATCACTTAGTTTAAAATATGGTCTGTAAATAATCACATGGGCAAGCTTTAAGAAGAATACAGGACATCGGGAGTTAATCACTTGACCGAAAGAACGAGTACATAGTAGCAGTACAGTACAGTACTCCTCGAACCTTGTGTACAATTAGTCCGATCCGTCAATTTAGCCAGTCGCTGTCCATGGCTGCTGCTCCTTGTGTGGGGGATATCTCACATGTATGTATGCATGACGAAACTTCGGCGACCTCTGACCACCAAGTTTGTCTATGACGCGAAGCCGCAGAGCGGTGAGTTTATTAGGGGATCTAAGACACGCGCTACTCTGAATCACCCGTATTATACATTACACGGGGAAGTGGCACATGTTGAGATGAGCGGCTTCGCTGCAATCTATTTTGCTCGAGGAGTGAGTAATGTTGAATGGATTATGGGAAACCAAACCCCTCGTGTCTATGTATGAACGATATCTATACCTATCTAGGAATACTCAAAACAAGCCACACCATTACCATGCAGCGAACCTGGACAAAGCGCCTGCAAATGCCTAGGGGGTATCAAGTATCTAATCGTACAGCAAATAGGAATGGAGACACGGATACGCCCTACGGCCACCAGCGCAGGCATCCTACGTGATCACCACCATTAATGAACTTCAACAACGCCGATAGTAATCACTTGCGCGAGCTCCTGGCTCTCCCAAAGTGCTAATGCTTAGAAACAACATCTTCCACAATCTTCTTACATGTCGCCGGGTCGGAAAACACGTGCCAAACATCACGAGGCACATCTTTAAAGGCCTGCTCGAAACGCTCGGGTTCATTCTTCGCTTCAATGCCGATGGCTGCTATGTCTTCGACTTTGCGAATGAGAATAGCCTTGACCCACTGCGGATATCTACGATAACTGGTTGACGACATACGTTAATGGGACAGGTTCATGGGAGGGGGGGAAGGCATTTATGCATATCGAGTATCGTCGTGACTTACATCTCGCCGTAGGCCTCTGGGTCTGTCTGCGTCGAGTCGCCCACACAGATCATCTTCCTCTTCGGTAACCAGGAGTGAATCTTCTCCATGCGATCGACTTTGTAATCCTCGGTTCCGAGGGTCAGAGTCGTCAAAAGCCCCCGAATGCTCATCCAGCTCGAGTCGCGCAGGATGATGGTGCCGTGAGGGTAATGCTTTTGACGGAACTCGCGAAGGAACGGGTACAGGTTATATGGCGATGCTGACAGGTAGAACCACGACGACGTACTCTTGGTCAGAGAGTGAATGTGCTTGTACAGGTCAGGCATGCCAGGAGCGGGCTCTGGGGCTTCGATAAATGTTGTTCGTAGGATGCCGATAGGGTCACTTGTTTGCGTGATTTTTATCGTGTCGTCGATATCTGCGCCACGTTAGTCACCACCTTGAAACCCGGCGAACCTATCGGTCAGGATACGCAGCGTGCGTACCGGAAATCACACCCCAACCCTCGGCCTCCGCATAAAAAGTCTTCATCTCGAGAAGGCCGTTCGCACCCTTGGGGACATGGGCGAATGTGGGGACCGTCTCGCCATCATTACCACCAGGCAACCTCTTGATCTCACTGCTGATGCCGTTGTGTCCGCTAGGTCCCAGCGTGATGAGCGACTTTCCACCGTATAGCGCCTTAGCCCGGGTTCCTGGCTTGATGTCCTGTACGAAAGGGGTGATTCTTTCCTCGATGGTCTTGTATGCTGGGTCACGTTCTTCCAAATTGATCTTGTCGGCAATGGAGCCAACGGCGTCGATAAGAGTAGAAGAAGAGTGCTGCGAAAACATGGCGGCGACGTACTCGGCTTCCCAGAGACCCGTCTTTTCATTGCGATATGCAGTGTTATCCAGGAGCCATACCGTATCATCTGCCGTGATAGACCGCGGTAATGGATTCTTCAGACCCAAATAAGCGAGGGCAGCGTAGAGCTTGTCCGTAGTCGTCAGTGCAGATGTGACAGCGGTGTGCTTGCCCGAAAAATCGGGTAGATCCCGCTCCGTGTCGTCAAAGCGACGCTCTTTTCGTGTGCGTTGCTGCATCTCGAGCGACGGCGTGTTTCTTCGAGTTGGCGTCATCGTGAATCTCTAGATGGGCACTGCGCGTCCCTTTTTATGGCGAGGCAGAGTCTTGCAATGGTGCTACTATTAGAAGGCTATGACCATACCGTGTGATCCGGAGACGGGGCTTCTGGGGCAGAACGAGGCCATGAGACTGAAGCCGATTACCGAGAAATACTAGGCTCCAATGAGTCAATGGAATTGGGCTGACGATCTCGAATTTATATATACAATAATAGTCTAGGACTCTTGCCTCCCTCACAGCCTGCCTCCCACTGCCTTACTTCACTACCCCGGTCTAGCCTTACTAGTTTCACAACAGGAACGGGGTAGGCAGGGGAAATGTAGATCATTGATGATGAGGTCAGATGGGGTTGTGGTTGCTTCCTACAATAACCAGACTATCTACCGTAAGCCACCTCCGCAACTAACAAACGATAACTAGCGCAAGCATTACCAACAGGCAAGCTTGTTCTTAACAGACGAGGTCACCATGATTCCCGTCGCAGGGTGCCTGTTGGCCTTCTAGCTTGCCCGTTTCTACACTCGCCTATCCTAAAAGGGCCTAAGATGTCATGCAGCCATGCACCCAAGCCCTTGGCTAGCTGCAATCCGGTAATCTGCAAATCACAAGGCTCCTATCGAAGTTATCTGACACCTTCCTGGTCGCCGATAGGCAGTGGGAACATGTGTACCTAATAATATACCTACTGTAATGATACATTGCAAGATGCGACGGTACAATCCGCCGTGTGAATATTATCACACCCAAAGGTGATGTCAAGCGAATGGGTTGGAAAAGTGATCGAGTAACAGCAACGCAAACGTACCGTCGAAGGCTCGGAACAGGTTTAACGAAGAGGACCAACACCTGCATCACTAAGCCACGAAGCTGAACTTATTATTAGAATATTTTGATACATAGCTGTAGCGGAAGACCACAGAAATAGAAAGATGACACCATACATGACGAGACGTTGGACTGAAACAAAGAAGCACACACCCATCCAATATTTACAGGGGCCTGTACTAGGTAGCTCTTGCTCAGGGTATCACTTTAAACGTATTATGACCATAAAGTGGTGATGGTAGAAACGTATACACTGACTGTTTTTGACTGGTAGAAATTGGTGGCATCAACTTTATACTCATTTAGCCACTCCGTCCGACTTACACGTGTGTATATTGACCTTGATTCATGGAGTCCCGTCGAGATGCGAAGCTCGGTACGCTACTGCAGAGAATCTCACCCGTGGTGTAAAACCTTGCCACCACCACCACCCATCTACCTAGGTCAGGTAGTTTAGGTATGATTACCTACACTACTATAAGTGGCAGGTGACTACTTAATCTAATCTGGTTCATATTACAATCTAACTGCGATCTAATGTAAGGTGAGTAAATAGTGATTGTTGTGTCTAATGACACCCCTCAGACTGAGGTTTTTTAGGGCGATAACATAGAATTCAGGCTCATTAGCTAGTGCTTGAACGATGCTAAATGTACCTAGCGCACCGCACCTAACAGCTTAGTATGGTTGGGGTTTACCCAGTTATTTTACCTAAACCTGGGGAAAACTGTCAGTGCTGTGCTACAGTGTGTTCTAACCACAGTCTTAATGCCGAGTCTATAGTTTGTTAGTTCATTTATTCGTGTCCTGTAGCATGAATTACGTGATTATACAGGTCCTCTCCAAGACTAGGCATTACATTACAAGAGCCTCTAGGTTCATATTCTGAAAAAGTCGTCTCAAGTAGCACCCCCAACACCAGCTTTGCTTTCCCTTGAAAGCCATTTAAAAAACATAATATCACAAACACTATGCTCGAAATCAAGTGCGCAGGAAGTCCTTACGAAGTAAGATGCTTCTTCGTATCTACGAACCATACCGATTCCGCAGGCATCCGGAATTTGCTAATGATGCGTGTTCAAGATAGGCGTAACACACGGTGTCACTGCCAAAGACAAAATCACAGGCTCAATAGACTTCTATAGCCGACTGTTCCGAACCTCGTGCTCCTTAGCATGGTCCGAGGTTGTGCAAGAAGCGGCGAAATATGTCGGGCCTCTTGAAAGTATTGTGCCACGGTATTTGGAAGAGATCAGGGGCATCGCTGAAGGATCCGGATTGGCATTTCTCGATATACTGGCGCTAAACGTACGGACAGAGATCACATTTGGTCTGTTTTCGGATGTGCCGAAGGATATCGCCAAGGTCCCGAGCGACGGTTGCACGAGCCTTGGATGGCTGACAGCATCGAGATCCTTTCTCGGTCAGAATTGGGACTGGATGGTGGAACAGGGGCCAAATCTCGTCGTCTGTCACGTCTCGCAACCAGGCACCAGCATCCCGGACTTCTCCATGGTGACCGAAGCCGGTATCATTGGCAAGATCGGGCTCAATGCCGAAGGGGTCGGCTGTTGCCTGAATGCCATCAAGTGCCGTGGCGTGGACCCATCAAAGCTGCCCATTCATTTCGCGCTGCGCAAAGTCTTAGAGTCGCCATCACGCACGGCCGCCGTCAAAGCTATCAAGCTAGCTGGTGTCGCCGGCAGCGGACATATCCTCATCGGGGACGCCACAGGCTCAATAGGGCTCGAGTGCACAAGCAAGTGGGTGAAAGAGGTGGCTATGGACGACGCAAACCGGGTATGCCATACAAACCATCTGATTCTCGACAAGTCCGACGTCGATGAGGTGGCCTGGTTAACAGACTCGCCGGCACGGCTTACACGAATTCGTGAGCTTACGTCCCAGGTCACCAACCCGACTCTCGACACCATAGACTTGGATACGATAGTGGGATTTTTTGGGGATACGGACGGGTACCCCAGTTCCATAAACAGGTGTCAGGAGGGTAAATCCGTAGCCGAGACACTCTTCACCATCGTCATGGACTTAACAAACAAGTCTGCACGAGTTACATTTGGTAGGCCGACTGAAGTTCGTGAACAAGTCATGATCTCCTTTTAAGAACGAAATGTGAGACGTAGAGACTTCTCATATGTCGCGACGATCACCACGAGGTCTAAAATGGCCTTCATGGCATGCTGCCGTCTTGAACACCTTCGCCAGAAAACAGTCAGCAAACTACAACCGTTTGCGAATTCTAAACCATAACCGAATTATATTCAAATGGTCAAAATGAATAGTTTTTTGTCTTTGTTGCTGTTTCGGTTCCACGTTTGTTTCCATTGCTTGCATGTGTGTTCCTTCCTATCACCACCGTTCCAGATACACGTATGGTCTTGGGAAGTCATTCAAAACATTTATTATATTTACGCTATACACTTTGGAGCCTCTATATCTCGTTTCCAGTCTCGCCTCGATCAATCCAGCCAATATCGACTCCGTACTTGTATACGCCCCAACTCTCCCACCACCCAAGACTAAACAGCCAGCCCTCATAGACACCAGCGCTCGCAAGCTCGGATTCCGTCCGCCACTCAGCGCCGTACGGCACGAGCTTCCGGGTACTAACTTCGCCATCGGCGAATAGCGCTGCTCTTCCCGCGATACTGCAGGGATTGTGCGGTACTAGCTTGTCTATGCCTCTGAGCAACACCCTGCTGATCACCGCGCACACGACGATCAATGCTAGAATAGCCTGTATGGCAATTTTAGGGGCAGCCTCTTGTTTTAAGCGTAGTCGGCCGGGGAAGTCAGGTCGGGTCGTTATATGGAGAGGTTCGATCTCGGCGGCAACGGCATCTGGCCTCGCCACTTTGGCCTCGAGATTTTTCGTCCGCATGTTTCTGTCGATGGCCTGCGGCATATATGTCTTGTAAAGCCTGTTCGTTGCGTCGATGAAGTTCTGAGTATTCTCCTTTCCGATGAGAGAGTCAATAGGTGATGATGCATTCACCGTAGCAAGAAACTGCACGAAAGCGTCGAGCTGGTTTTCGTCGCCAGAGGAGCCATCCGGGGCCTCTACCGTGATATTTCCGGTACCATACGCGAGCGTTAATAGGAGGTTATTGAGTGGAAACTCAAAGATCGGACCCGTGTAGTTCGATAATTTGTTAATCAGATATTTCGCTGTCGAATCGTCGGTGGTGGGTGGCGTTTCTCGCGAGATTACACCAAGTGAGGGTAAGGTTAATGTGAGGTCGGTATCGACAACTTCCATATACTGGGAACACATGATGCTCGTGACGTCAATGTCGAAGTCGTACGTGGTATTTTTCCCCGAGGTCTTGCTGACGGCTGATCCTCGCCCCAGAGTCACTGCGAACGATGGGCAACCGTAGCCACCTACCCAGTTGTTCACCGTTTCGGGGGTATAAATCGTCGCCCCGGCACGGTTGAGATCGGTCACGATTGCTCTGTTACCTAAGAGGGCCATGTTCCACTAGAAGACGTGGGTTAGTTATCCCGCTTTGAACTAGTTATGACTGGGTTTCGGGGAAATATCAAGGTATAGAGATATAAAAGTCGAAAATACAAGGCGATGTGACTTACAGAGAGAACACTGGCATGTCCAAAGTAAATCGGACTACCGTCTTTAGGAAGAGCGAACCCTTGAAACCAGGGTACGTTTGTGATGTTTTGTATACGGTGCTCACACATCCAAGGAACAATGGTAGTAAGATTGAGTGCCACTTTATCGTCTGGAACCTGTTTGAACTCGGTGGCTCTACTATCCCAACTCGGCATCATCGCTTCTGATGAAATTACACTGCACCTGAGAGACGGTCTCGTCGCCTGCATCTTAGCCATGAACGGCACCTCAGTGCCTGTCATTATACCTTTAGGGACGTCCGTTGCTTCTAGCGTATTGAAGGCGAGGTCTCCATACGTCCATTTCGGGTATGCTAGGTCGTCAAAAGCAATGAGACCGGCGACGGTGGCTGCGAGGTTGTCTTCGTAGAAGAGGTTATTCATTTTAAAACTATAGACCATCGGAGTTAGTACTTATTCACGACGAAAATGACGCTGGGTTTTAAGATACGCAGAAGCAAAGGTGAGGGGAATTGTTATAGTCAGACACCCGATCGTTGTGCTGAAGCCCCATCAAAAGGAGTAGAATTGAAGATAGAAAGGTCTTACTCAAAAACGTCACTCTGTGCTAAAATAACCGAGTGCGATGTAGTAGCGCTCACGGTGACGTAAAGACCAGATACGAGAATAGGGAGCCACGCGGCGAGGAACGTCGCCATCATGATCAAGACTTCACCCGAATTACCATTCTTAAGAGCCAAGAACATGCGATGCGGAGCAAGTCTGTTGGTTAGGTTGAGGAATAGAGACTGAGAAGCCGGCGCACTGCCTCTATGTAATGCTAGCCAAGGAGCCAGAATACAGACTGCAAGTTGCATGCTGGCAAACATAGTGGAAACGATAAACGCCACTAGAAGAAGCACTTGGTGTTAGCAATTGACGTGTCGGGCAGTGGGACTAACGAGTGTTCCAGTAGGACACAGGACACTTCAGTCATCATCCGAATATATGTCTTTCGCTCTTGGGAATAACTAGAACCAGACGGAGACAAGCTCGAGGACTACTTACCGACGGCAGGAATATAGGTTGCGAACCCGTGTGTAGTAGCAAACCCGTTAGGGCCAAGGTCCACGAAGCCATTATGCCGATCAGAGAGACGTTGAATCACTTCCAGTATGGCGATGAGAATGAGGGGAAGTGTGATAGCAGCCAACTGAAACCACACCCTGACGGCGGCGGGAACCCACCAATGCTCAGACTTGGGACTATCGTCTGGTGATTCCTGGTCGGCCTTTGGTTTCTCGTGCTCAGTCGGCACAACGGTAAAGGTCTTTTGAGGGCCGGGTGAAACGACACTTCGGAAATTATAAAAGGAAAGTTTTTGCCCGATTTGGCGTGTTCTTGCGGCTCCTAGGCCTGATAGAAGACTACGCAGTGCCGAGCTCTCTGCGAGTATGAGCGCAGTTGCCCCTATCGAACCGGGATCAGAAGGGACAACGTTCCATGGCCGAAAAATAAGGACAACAATAGAAAGCCCAGCCAACAGTATGAAGGAAGCGGCCATGAAGCCGACAGAAAGGCCTCTCACCCATAAGCGGTTCTCTTGGTAGAGGATTGAGCCACTGGCGGTTGTGTTGGACGGCTTCATCATGTGTTTGTTGATGAGCTGGGCCGCTATACCATTGAAAGCATCAGTGGCACTGCTAATTAAACGCTGAGGCTCCATGAAATGCCCAATACTAACATTTCCATTCATAGCCGAAAGTATTTGGTAGAATGTCGGCACTTGCTTGGAAAGGACCCAGTCATCCCCGCCGGTCCCAAGGTACGTCTCGTCCAAGGACGACTGAACAGCCGCACCAAGCTGAGCGGAAGAGAAACCAGGGATCTCAGACGACGACGCAGAGACCTTATTGGCAATCCAGGATTTGCTTTGACCATCTATCTTATCCATATAAGTGACCTTGTAGTCGCCCATTGTATACCTAGATTTGCAGACAGCGACAGTGAGATTTTCCAGGTAAATATATGCTGGGCCGGAGCTCATTATATTTCGAGGGGGGAATCGAAGATCGGCCAGCGTCATGACTACGCGGTGCTCTATGGTCGTATTCGAGGGGTCCGGCAGTTCGTAGAATGAGTAGTCAACGCTGGGGTCACATATATAATCACCAAAATAACCCTGATAGGCCTGTGTGGCATTTGGTTGATGATAGCTAGAGAATGGAGGGCGTTAATATCACTCAACAAATGTTACCGTAACTTTAGGTGAAATATTCCCCTTTGCCCTCGAAGACTCCAAGTGCCAGATTGTGACTTACAAGTTATGGTCCGGACCTTCACCAACAATGATGTTGCTTATGTTGCAAGACGGTGTTGTGATATTCAACACAAAAAATTGTGCTAAGACTACAGGACCCGGAGTCAGTAATTACTACTCTAGCCGTGACTTGAAGGATTTTGGAAATGCGAGAAGTTTCCGAGACGGTTTTTAGCTTGAAAAAGTGCCCTCATATTCAGAAAGTGGACAATCCGAGAAGAAAATGGACATGGGGATGACTTACTACTCCACCATGGTAACGAAGTCTTCGTTGCGTTAAGCCCTGGAAAATATTCGCAATCGAGACTCGCCTGCGCCCCTGGCACGGTGGTGGTATAATTAGTGCCATTGGCTGTAGCCAAGCCGTCCGAGGGCGCGAAATCCGGTACTACGAGCCCACGAGAAGCATCAACACCAGGTTGCGGCATAAGGTCATAGACTCGTGTGCCATAGTATAAGATTGTTGGACCGGTCTCGATACTGGAACTCGTGTTTGTGAGGCGGAAGTCGGATCCGTTAAACGCGTTCTTGATAGTGATTAGAACATTGTCTCGCTCCAATACTGTGGGTTTCAGCACGAAAAGACCGGTGGAAAAGACAGTCTAGGGTCAGTTTAGCAACAGAGAGTGGTAGGCGCACAAGATCAGATTCTTACCGCCAGTTGGATCAACAGGATGCCCAGAATAGACGCCGTTACAGCCCAATGGCGTCTCTTCATCGCTCTCCAGAAGGTAGTCGCCATGAGGGGCGAGATATATTCTAGAAGCACGCTCCTGTCCGCTTCCGTTCGACCTTGGCGCATTTCTTGCCATGGCATTAAGATCTTATTCGAGTAATCAACCTGAGACCACAAGCTGAGAACGACGGTCAAGAAAGCCGTCGGTCCGTACCTCCAGCCATACTGCCTCGTAATATCCTCGTTACTCAGACCATGATTCTTTTCAGACACATGGTATAAAACGATAGTCACCAAGAACATCGCGACAAAAAGTACGATAAAGGTTGCAAGAATCTTGGTCTGCAGCCAAACCGAGTTCCACATCTTGTGCACATCGTTATAGCCGTGGTTCAAGCTCGTTGTCTCGCTTTTATATTCAGTACTTGGTGACTCCTCGACTATGTTCCACGTCGATTTAAGGTCATTTTCGCGTTCATGATATGATGCGCTTTCGATCCGGGTGTACTGTGACACCCCAGTAGGCTGGTCGGTGATGTCCTGCGATTGGATCTCCTTTGGCCTTTGAAAGCGAGAAAAAGGAGCAAAAGCCATGTTGCGTGGGTATATTCAAAATAGTCGCGCCTCAACCACACCCAAGCCACCAGCTCTGATTTCAAGATCACTAGGTTAGCTCATGGTGCCGTCCGTCTTATTATATTCTGTTTCGTATAGGTAAGGCGGTATCCACTCCCTTGGATTACGTTCTAAGAACGCCAAGATGGTCATGTAGGGATCTATGCAAGGAAGATGAGGTCGTCTTAGATAGACATCGTTCCATCTTTCCTCTTCTCATACCAATGAGGGGTGAAATAATCCGTAAGAACTAGGAATTTAACACTCGGCCTATAGCTATTTTGATCGTTAGTGATGCGAACTATGCAGCGCAAGTTCAATAAATGATTGACAGATACTGTAACTCTTGCGAGATAGGATATCGATCCGGCGGTATGTGAAGAAGTACTAGTAGTGTACACTAGGTTTTGACGCTTGGTTTGCAGCGACAGGCTCAGGGGCCTGATACACTAGTAGTGTATGCCGCCGTATGTGCAATAGCGCTGGGTCAAGAGTTATGACAGAAAGAGTGTAGATGGACGGCGACTTAGTAGATTAGACTGAGGCGAAGGATTTAACGCATTTGTACTTACAACCACTGCTTCGGTCTAAGCTGGGGAACAGCGGCTTGGCACGCCTTATTTGTGGCACTCAAATCAATGCTACTAGACTAAAAAGCGTTCGTGGCAGTTATTAATAACTCGACCGTTGTCGGGTCGGTAATAGCTTTCATTCTCTCGGGGCGCGTAGTAAGGGGTCATCGCGCGACCCGAAAGAATACTAGCCAAACAATCCATTGCGTCTATTCTAGCTCGCGCTGCGACAATCACAATTCAAGCTCCTCCTGCTAATAATTGATCGAGGCACCAATGTGTCCTATCCTTAACTTAGGTTCTAATCCCAAGACGCTCCAGCAGCCTATACTTAGTTCTAGTGGTCTTGCTCATCATTGAGCAACCCATTCTTACCCCCGAAGATACACGATCATTTCCTCCAAACCTCTAGATTACTTCACTCGTGGAGCACTTCAAGTCTAGTTTGATCAGCTAGCTGTGTACTATATCAATATCTGTTAATCCTTTGAGCGACAGTCGGGATGTGTCATGACCCAAGTATAGGGGTGATAAATCCAACACTAACTGGCGTCTTTTGCCTATGTACACAACACCTTCTTTGTTCCAGGCTAGAAGATGTGACAGGATGTTCGGTAGTAAGCACCTTTCCGTCAATTCACTTACCATCTCCAAGTATAAGAGAATTTACTGGTTCTGTGGGCGCAGAGTCTTCTCTGTAGTCATAAAGATCTCGGGGTAATCGATGGCTAAGTGCACCTTAAGCCAGGTAATTATAGATGGACTCTATTTCGAAGGATAAAGCTGACACCGTATACAGCCTATGTTCCAAGGCTTCCTATAGAGAAATGAATAGAGCGCCTTGTCACGCAGAGCCAGCAACCTAAGATCAAATTTAGGTTATCAGGGTAGTTCAAGAGATAGAGGTTACTTTCCCATCGCGAACTTAACAAGCAGGCTAGGCGGACGTTAGCCCTTGCTACCACCCCGAGAAATGATACAGTTAGGATACCATATACCAAAGTTGAGTCTTCTCTATTACCATATACTGGGGGAGGAATAGCCATAGATAAAAGGAGGGGTGGGGGGATTAAAATTATCCTTCCCTTAATCTTTCTCATGAAGCCGTGACACGAGAGTGCCTTGTGCATCTTGTAGAAATGGTAAAGCAATCTTACGTATTTTAGGAGGCCGATAATAGACCATCTAACTTGAACCCAAATCCCAAGAAAGGCCGTGGTCTTTTCCTAAGCACTTCAGCAGAAGGATGGTGTCGTATATGATATATTGTATTTAATTCTTTTTTTTTTTAACCAATTCTTCGGAGGAGATAAAAGCGCCTGGGAAACGTAAATTACCGCCCTTTCTAATGTCAACTCATCTTGTATCCCATACTCATCATCCTATCTACGCAAAGTTTAGCCATCATGACGAATCGAAACGAGGCGCATAGGTAACTAACTATGTCCTGTGCCATCATCTAATATCATTTCCCCTAGTGCTCCTATATCTATAGGGTATACAAGTAAGAATCTCGCCATTTCTCGATTAGCATCACAGTACGCCGTAGTATCCCTCCTGTGATACATATTGAGCCTGGAACACAAAGAAAATTAGGCCCGAGGACTAAAACATATGCGAGGATGATATCTTCAAGACATTATTCAGCCCTTCCTTTGTCCTTCTATAGTATCACTGACGGCACAATCAGCCCATTATTACGTGTGCATGTATGTGAGCAGGCACTTTAGAGCTGGTTCAGATGCCACAATTGTTATACAGCCTGGAGCACTTACGAAATCGCCTACCATAGACTAGATAAGCTATGAAGATAATGCCAACTCGGTGTACGGCCATCTCCTAGAAAATCATGTACTGATTGGTAGTTGCTATAAAGTGAAACGAGTGACATGCGTCCCCGACATTACATTTCAAATTGTCTAGACTCAAGTAGACGATGTCGTATATTATTATTATAATAACTGGGCTTGAACCGATATTCAGCTGAATTCCGTACTTGACAGCTCTTAGTTCTAAGAATAGGTTTATGCAAATCACACGTCAGTATTAGTATTGCTCGCTGCTGTGCTGTGATACGTTGCTTTTCCACGTATAGTAAGACAATCTACGATACATTTTCCTAGGTCTCCTAGCACCACTTTAAGCCGTACCTCCTAGCTATATGTTCAATAGTTGTTTAGAGACAAGAGTATTTTGAGGGCAATCTGAAGACTTTGATACAGATATTTATATTTGCTGAAGGCATGCTAGGGATAAACTCAATGCCAAGAGTGATTAAGATTTTGGGTGAGTAGTTGGTGCTCACAATTATGTTTGATTTATAAGAGGAAGCACACCGTGATCCTGTAGGTGTGTATTTAATGTAGGAATGACATGCATATGCTCATTCATGCTACACATGCCTTACCCAAGTGCTTAGTCGTTTCCGCAGCGCATGTCCAATCGGAACGTCTGCCATGTCATGTTTTTATTGTGTACATAGTAGAGTTTACTAGGCTAGTAGGTTAGGTTAGGTAGCGTAGTAACAAGGGGCTCTTCAATGTCCCGATATTTCGGCCGATCATATGCTAGATTATCCGGAATGCTTCCTACCGTCAAATTACTAATCCTAGGAACCCGAAGCGGGAAAGGTATTCCCTGCTAGGCAACGAGATGCTAAAAGTGTTTGGCGGATATCCGCCGAGACGATTATACCGCGCTTGGAAATGCTAATATCTACTAGTAAGAGCGGTATAGCATTTCCAGTAGCCACTTTTTTTTCCCCCATAACCAATTGCTTTGTAATCTGGAGTGGCTTTGAGGCATATGCTGATGATTTCCAAACGCCATCAGTATGTGTACACGACGCTATAGTGGAATGTGGGGATTTCCGGGGCGGGATACAGAAGTATATATAAGTAAGGTGTCTTGAGCCATGGTGGGCGTTTTGTTGTTCGACCAGCATCACAATCATTTTCATATCAGTGCCCGCCTACCTCGACGAATAACAGCAGTTCACATTCAACACTCGCAATCATGGCCTCTTCTCTAAAACCAATTAAGGCCTACGGCAAGGGCGGTCCAAACCCGCCCAAGGTGATCATGATCCTCGAGGAGCTTGGCCTACCCTACGAGATCGTTGCCGTGCCATTTTCAGATGTCAAGAAGCCCGAATACACCGCCATCAACCCCAACGGTCGCTTGCCCGCCATCTACGACCCCAATACTGACCTGACGCTGTGGGAGTCCGGCGCCATTGTTGAGTACCTCATCGAGACGTACGACAAGGAGAACAAGATCAGCTTCCCCAAGGGTTCAAACGAGAGCTATCTCACGAAGCAGTGGCTGTACTACCAGACAACCGGCCAAGGTCCTTACTACGGACAGGCGGTGGTGAGTACCTTTCACCCTGGCGATGTCTATTTCATGAATAGTCGTGGGTCGAATTAAACTAATCGTCTGAAGTGGTTCACAAAGTACCACCCCGAGAAACTCCCGAGTGCCGCCGATCGCTACTACAAGGAAATCTACCGCGTTACGACCGTACTCGAGGGCCATCTCGCCCAGCAGAAGGCTAAGGGTGGCAGCAGCGACGGTCCCTGGCTCGTAGGAGGCAAGGCGACCTTTGCCGACCTCGCCTGGTACATGTGGCAAGCTTTGATCGCTGGTGACTTCCTGGATAACGGTGAGTTGCTTGCTAGAAGCTTATTCTCTTTCCGTCCTCTGCCTCTTTATTGAACCCTTTACTAACTCTTCATCCTCAAGCTATCAAATATGATGACTATCCGAACGTCAGGGACTGGCTTGAGAGAGTAGGGTCGCGCCCGTCCGTCAAGCTTGCGGTGGAGCTGGCTAAGTCACATTAAATGCTCATTATCTGAGCTGAGATGGTTCTCGTCACGAGGTGCTACTGAAAGCTTATCTATCGCTGGTGCGGTGAGAAAATTTCCCGGGCCGTAGTGGAATGTTTGAGATTGGGGGGTTTGGGGGTCTAAGAAGTGGGTGTTAAGAGTCAAGCTTGCGGCTAAAAAGGGTCGGCTTCGTGTTTTAAGAGCGTGTTCATTTTAGCGCGTCGACCTCTGTATTGAATACATAACTCTGATCCCACATGGGTCCTAGGCGTCTTGCATTGGCTACTTAATTGAGCGACAAGATTATACGGCATTAGCTCTTTCATGGAGCTTTCTTGGAGCTGGTTCGAGAATCGAAGTGGACGAGGTTCTCTCTCTAACTTAGCCAGTTTGCTGTCCAACCTTTATTCTTTCCTCCCATTCTACGGCAAAGTTGTTTTATAGTAAAGCGAATAGGCCGCTAGGGCAGAAAGGGAATAATGCTACAAATGTAAAGATCGAACCAGGACAGAGGTGGGAGGACAGAAGGTAAACAGCATCTGGGTTAATAGTATGGGATACGTATAACAATACAGCAAGGCTTGCCATTTTTTCGGATACCTACACCCGCAAGATGCAGTAGTCTGGGACGGATGGTCCCTGCACGCTAAATACCTTACCTAGGGATTTCGGGGTGCGGGGGCTGTCTCACTGCCATATGGGTTTGTAGACACTTCATCGTGACTAGGTATTCAATATCAGGGTAGACTATGACGCAGTAATTTGCGTCCCAGGAACTAGGCCTAGGGCTGATGGCTTCTCGAATATCTTAGACTCTTTGTTACATCTTCAACTTATCGCTCATAAAGTGGTGCGGGTCTTAGTTCCTCATCGGAATGGCATAAAAGACATATACGGATAGATGAATGTTCAAAGTGGAGAGAAAGGCCATAGCAGTGATAAAAGCAAAAATGGAGAAACAAGGAAAAGAAAAGAAAGAAAAGGGAAGAGGGGTGGGGGAGGTTCATGGGTTATGAAGTTCGAGGGAACACCCCTAGCACCTAATGATAGATAAAGAGGAAAGATAATAAGGTCGTTCAGCGGAGTAATAAAGCTAGATAGAAGATGCGTCGCTAGACCATATCAGCCCAGTTAAATGTCAAATTGTTTATTTTTCAATATACGAGTCCCTCTGGACACCATGGAAAGTGTATTGGTAGTTTATGGCGCTGTTGGCTTGAACCTTACTTCAGCGTGGAACCTTGAGCTGATATCGAAGCAGGACAGAGCTCTTTGGCTGCTTCTGTCTGGAACTCAACGCCTGTCCCTGGATAAGGAGTAGGTCTAAAACAAACAATGATGGAATTGTTATTTTGCTAGTCACCGGCTTGCTCGGCTAGTAGTAGCAGCATTGCTACATTTGTGCGCTGTTACTCCAGTTCATTGATACACACCTCGTCGGCGTTCCGGAACGAGATCTCATTTAAGCCCTTGTTGTTATAATACTAGTTACGGTCGTGGGAAAAGTTTCGGACATGTTGGTTAATGATGGGTAGCCAACGTCCAACCCTATAATTACCGTCAGCTCATGGATACCAGACTACATCTTCTATTCCATGCACTCACTGTAACTATGTCCCAGATTCCGCGGTTACGGGAATAGAAGACCCTAAGTTCGCGAACCGAGATTATGCCTTCGGACGAAGCAGTCACCACAGAGGACCATGAGCCGACTGGGTCGAAAGCTGGCCAGGGCACTGTTGCACTTTTCACATTGGTGGGTAGTAGTCAGGAAGTGCAGACCGGCGTACGTGGTGATCTTGAGGACCTTGATCAGAATTTTCTGGTAGGTAGGGTTCGCGCGTTCTAGTTGCAGCATGACGGTGGACTTGACGATGTGGAAGTCCGGCAGTAGATGGACGAGCTCGCGGGCGCCGCGGTTCACCCGCGTGAGGTTTAGGAGTGCGCGCATGGTGCAGCGGGCTAGGATCATCATGATGAGTTCATTGGGTAGGGCGGCAAGCCAACCCAAGCCGGCAACAGCTTCGGTCGAGATGGAGACGTGAGAGAAGTGCTGGCCGTGGATTAGCGGGCGTGTTAAGACGATACGATGGCGCGTAGCCATTCTCTGGCGACGTCGCTGTGCTTCTTCTGCCCAGGGAAGTGGTTGGGGAAATTCCATTTCTCGATCCATAGGTTTCTAGTAGTAGAAACAGTAGAAACAAACGATGCGCGTCCTAGGCTACTGGTATGTCTCTTTTGAGTCTCGAGACTGGAGGATATTGTTATGTGTATGTTGTGTGTGTGTGTTACCGATGCTAGACGAGAGAGAGAAGCCGATGTGAATGTGATGGTTTGGATGGATGAAGCGAAAGATGGTAGGTTAGATACTTCAATGCGATACGTCCAATGTATCTACTTCTCTATATGCGTCAAACGCCGGCGGAGGCTGCCTTGAAAATTGTGACAGGTCATTGCGAGTTTACGGTTTGTAGTTTACAGTTGTTTACAGACACGAGATATTTGGGGTCAATGTTCTATTATTCATGGACATATCATATGCACCCATGTAAGGCAAACGGTTGCCTTCAGAGTGCTCGCTCTATTGCCCGGCTCGGCTTCACTGGGTATCCTTTGGTTTGTTGCCTTTTATGCCTCTTATTGAAGTATTCACGTGAATGCCTACTTCTTCGTCTCTATATATGTGAGAGGTACATGTATGTACGTGGTATTTATGTGCTGTCAAACACGACTTGCTTGTACCTCCCTTATATAGAACCTATACTAAGTAAGTAAGTACTTACCTAACCTACTATGTAGGTATTAATAGTGGCTGGTTATCTCTCAAGTAATTGGCTGCCCTCCCCCACGAGTTCCAGCCACAGCAGCTATCCAGGTACTTTACCTACTGTACACTATCTACTATAGGTAATTGTACTATTATGTACTATTATCTACTACCCAACCTAGTCTAACGCGCTTGTGCTTATACAGCCAAGCCAAGTATCGTCGAAAAAAAGCTCCACGTCGTCGATCCGTTGTCGCACGTTTACTGCCAGGCTAGGCTACTACCAGGCTACTACTACCTTGTATCATATTGTTTTCTTGTCTTCTCTAATGCCTCGCGAGCCATGGTATATATAATTTTCTCTAGACCACCGTGACTAGTTCGAATGCATGCCTAGGTGCGGTATACTCCTTACCGTGAACGAATACGATACAGCTTCATGACCTTTATGACCCCCATGACCTTTGTGTTGCATCGTCCCCGTCATCATCCACCACCATTCCGCAGTTATCTATAGCCTCCCATCCCTCCTCTTCCCGTGACCCTGGTCTCACCCGACAAGACATCCTGATCGAGTCCAACAACAGAGGGGGGAGTCGTCACCGAGACCGCGTCTTTCACGACCAAGTCGAGCTTGACGAGTTTCCAACCGCGTCCGAACGTGAACGACGAGAGCGAGCCAAGAGGGAAGAGAAGAAGAGGTGGCTCGACGAGCAGGACGATATGAAGTTCTCCCACAGCGTCCAGTTCAATGCTGTCCCCGACTGGAGCAGTCATTACATCGCCTACAGTAACCTCAAGAAGCTGTTAGTTCTGCCGCCGTCCAGCAACTCTCCCGTACTTAAGTGCTAACCCGTTTTCTAAAGCATCTATCAACTCGAGAAGGCGATACACCAGCCTGGTGTCGCCGATGTCGAGACGAGGCCACTCCTCCGAGATGAGGATCCCGAGACCGTCTTCTCGAGAGCCCTAGATGTCGAGCTGGAGAAGATTTCTTCCTTCTTTGGTGTCAAAGAGAGGGAATTACTCGACGAGGTCGACGACTTATTACGTGACATCGATTCATTCAACGACGCCGGCCAGAGCGGACAGCACGGTCCTCAGCGACCGACCCTCTTGCATCCCAGCGCTGACCAGGTGAAGCGCGCCGTGGATCCGAGGAGTACCCGCAGCGCACATAGTGTGCGCTCTACCGAAGATGGCATCGAAGACAGCGACGATGACGACCAGGATGAGACGTCGGCACTGAACAAGAACCGTCGCCCTAGCCTCGGTAGCGCCTATAGACGACGCACCGGTGCCAATGCTCGTGCTCCCACGGACATGACGGCCTCCACCGAGCTCACCAAGTCGATGCGTAGGCATAGTGTGGGCTTCGATGACTACGCCGAGACGGCTGAGTTGTTCTCAGATAGCATCATGCTCAAGAAGCGCATCATCAGCCTCTATGTTCAGCTATGCGAGCTCAAATCTTACGTACAGCTCAACAGGACTGGGTTCAATAAGATCCTCAAGAAATTCGACAAGATTATCGACAGACAGCTCCGGCCCAAGTATCTGGAAACCACTATCGATTCATCCTACCCCTTTTTGCGTGACACTATGGACCGGCTAGAAGGGAATATCGAGGAGATGGAGAAGGCGTATGCTAATATTGTAACTCAAGGAGACGAGGCCCTTGCTAAGAAGGACCTGCGATCGCACTTGAGAGAGCACGTCGTGTGGGAGAGGAATACGGTCTGGCGAGATCTAATCGGCATGGAGCGGCGCGCAGAAGCAGCTAGCCTTGGGAAGGGTCTTATGGGTGCCTCGAGCGACGGCATCAAAGTTAGACTACAAGGCGATGATGCCCCTGCCGTATCGACTAGAGAGATCTCTACACCTCTTGGTCGTTTTACTTGCCCGGCTTGGGTTTTCGGGTCGTCCATGTTGACTACACTGGCCATCATCGTGGTTTTCTTGGTATTCTTGATGGTTCCCATCATAGAGAAGCCAGAGCAACAAGCCTGCTTGGCTATGCTCATTTTTGTTAGTTTGCTCTGGGCCACCGAGGTAATCTCCCCCTTCCCCCCCCCCCGGTGAATGCATGGCAAACTGACCTGGCCATCGCATCACAGGCTATCCCCCTTTTTGTGACGTCTCTGCTTGTCCCCTTCCTCTGCGTTGTTCTGAGGGTGGTACGGTCTGAAGACCCCCCGCATTCTAGACTGAGCTCGAAAGAAGCGACAAATTACATCTTCTCAGCCATGTGGACGCCCGTCATCATGCTACTCTTGGGTGGGTTTACCGTTGCCGCGGCCTTGTCGAAGTGTAAGATTGATAAGCGCATCGCTACATTTGTCTTGAGCAAAGCGGGTACTCGACCACGGACGGTGCTCATCGCCAACATGTTTGTCGCTGCGTTCGCTAGCATGCTCGTCAGCAACGTTGCAGCGCCGGTTCTCTGCTTTAGTATCATCGAGGTGAGCACAAGGTCAGCCCTAGCATGGCAAATTACACTGACAATTTCGTCGTAGCCGATGCTGCGTAACCTGCCGTATGGATCGAACATGTCTAAAGCCGTCATCATGGGTATAGCGCTCGCCTCCAATGTCGGCGGCATGCTGTCACCCATCGCGTCGCCACAGAATGTGGTGGCTCTGGGCATTATGGAACCGCCGCCGACATGGGGTCAATGGCTTTTCATCGTAATCCCGGTCGGCATCGTTTCTCTCTTCCTCATCTGGATCCTGCTGCTGCTTACATTCAACCCTGGGAAAGGTACGACGATCATACCTATCCGTTCAGTGCGGGAGGAGTTCACAGGCTTGCAATGGTTCGTCTCCATCGTCTGCTTAGCCACCATCGGCCTCTGGTGTGCGAGCCACGCGCTTGAATCGATATTTGGCCACATGGGTGTCATCGCCATCCTGCCCATCGTCATCTTCTTCGGCGTAGGCATCCTCACCAAGGAGGACTTCAACAACTTCCCCTGGACCATCATCATTTTGGCGGCCGGTGGCCTCTCCCTAGGCAAGGCGGTCGAGTCATCGGGCCTACTCCACACGGTCGCGGCCAGGATCTCGGCTGAGGTGCACGACTTGGACCTCTACGTCGTTCTCCTCATCTTTTCGGGGCTCGCACTCGTGATCGCAACGTTTATCAGCCACACGGTGGCGGCGTTGATCCTCTTGCCGCTCGTGTATGACATTGGAAAGGCGATGGAGGAGCCGCATCCCAATCTATTGGTCATGGTCACGACGCTCATGTGCAGCGCAGCCATGGGCCTCCCAACCAGTGGATTCCCCAACATGAGTGAGTGTTTCCTTGTAGTATACCGGATGTGAGTGCGAAGACTAACGATGAATAGCTGCCATCATGAAGGAGGATGCCATGGGCGAGCGTTATCTCTCGGTCAAACATTTCATCAGCCGGGGCATTCCCAGCAGTATACTCTCTCTCTGCGTCGTGGTTACCATTGGATATGGTGCGATGCGTGTAGTTGGGATGTAGATGTGAATGTGGATGTGTACAGGATACGAGCACTATTGGAATTGCACTTGTTGAGTACCAGGTATACAGGTATACAGGAATTGGCTATAGAGATTTTGTTTCATATACTCTTTATAGTATATACATTTATACGTTGAGATATGCGTTGTCGTTGTGAGCGCGGGATGTGTGTAATTGAAATGATGCTATTTATCTAACTCTCATTCTACCTAGGGTAGGGTAACGATTGAAGACGTCGATACCGAGATAGTAAGTACAGAAGTTATATATTCTAAAAATATATATTCCTACATATATATACATGTACGCCTTATACATGTGTGTGTGTGTATGTGCATGTTGAAATAATGTCACAAGCTGATGGTGATAGGGTAGAGAGCATGTCGTCATCAGGGGAGGACCTTTGACCCTTGTCTGGAGCTCGCTCGGTAGGTGTTTGTTGGCTGGTGTCAGGTACCTAGGTACCTTCAGCGTTACCTAAAGTGGTACCTACAGCGGTATGTAGGTACCTAATCAGGGCTACCTAAGTGGCCTGTAGGTACAATTCACCACCCGTATCGTCACTACACGGTCTACACCTACCTTTCACTCTTGTATAACCATCGTTCGACTTACATCGTCGCATGGAGATTCTTCACAGCAGCGGACTCTCTCTCTCTGCCACACTAATTACTACCTCTTACCTTGTCCATGAATTCCCAGCCAGCTTAACCCGGGTGCTTCGCAGGGGTGTTGTTGCTGCTGCTATCGTCGTTGTCGGCCATGCTCTCCGCATTCACAGCTCGCCCCATCATCGAGCTGAAGCAGCGAGACAAGTCCAAGATCGAGACCATTTTAGCTTATGGTGAGGCCTGCTACTCATTTTCCTATTTATTCGTCTACGTCTTATCTACCATACACCCCAGACCACTAATACTATTCTTTCAAACAAGGCGACCGAGTTCTCGTCGGCCTGAATACCGGCTCTCTCCGCGTCTATCGACTAAACGAGCTGCCTGCGTCTCCGAAAGCGCCCTCCAACGGCAGTGCCTCGTCCTCTCTGCCAGATAGTCAGCAGCATAACCACCCTCCCTCCCCTTCTCATTCTCGGTCCGGATCCCAGTCCGCCCCTCCCAAGAAGCCCACCGATCTTCTACGCGAAGTCGAACGCTTCTCGACCCGCGTCATCGACCAGCTCGCTATCATCAAGGAGGCCAACACCCTCGTCTCCCTTTCCAACTACCACATTTCTCTCCACGACCTCCAGACCTATGAGTTGATCGAGACCATCTCACGCACCAAAAATGCCACCTGCTTCGCCGTCACCAGCAACATCGTCAAGGATTCCGCTACCGGCATCCCCGAGATTATCAGCCGTCTCGCCGTCGCCGTAAAGAGACGTCTGTTGTTATGGAGCTGGCACGAGAGTGAGCTCCACGAAGACGTCACTGAGGTGGTCCTGCCGGAAGCCATCAGGACTGTCACTTGGGCCAGTGCTAACAAGGTCGTATGTGGTATGAACGCCGGTTTCGTGTTGGTCGATGTGACCACCTCCGAGACCCAGGAAATAGCGGGCGTCGGCGCTGCCGCTGCCGGTGGCCAGGGAAGCCGCTTTGGCGCCGCGAGTATGGGCTATATGGGCTTGGGTGGCTATGTACCGAGACCGCTTGCTACGCGACTGGCCGAGGGTGAGATGCTGCTCGCCAAAGACATACACTCGCTCTTCATCGACACGGAGGGGAAGCCCCTCGAGAAGCGTCAAGTCCCCTGGCAGAGCGCTCCTGAGAGCATCGGATACAGCTACCCATACATCCTCGCGCTTCAGCCGCCGACCAAGGGCTCATTGGAAGTTCGCAACCCCGAGACGCTAAATCTATTGCAGACAATTGAACTCGCCGGGGCCGCACAATTACACTTCCCGCCTCCCACTGTAAGCCTCGCCCACGCTGGCAAGGGCTTCCACATAAGTAGCGATCGAGTAGTCTGGAAGATGGATGCTACGGATTACGACACCCAAGTGCAGGAACTCATCGAGAAAGCCCAGTTTGACGAGGCCATCAGCGTTCTGAGTATGCTGGAAGACGCGCTACTCAAGGATAAGATTGGATTAACACGTGAAGTGAAGATGCTCAAGGCAGAAACGCTCTTCAAGCATAGAAAATTCCGACAGAGCTTGGATTTGTTCAACGAAGATGACGTGCATGCACCCCCAGAGAGAGTTCTCAGGCTATACCCGAGAGTTATTGCCGGTGAGCTATCGGTCGAGAACGAGGAGGAGGATACGACGGACGACGATGACAACGACCATGAGGACGATGAAACTGGTGCCAATGGCGATAAGGGAGCAAAGGCTGACGTGATCGCGGATGTCGCCTCACCACTTAAGATGCCTGGAACGGGAGGCTTCGCGAAATACTGGATGGGTGGTGGTCATCGTAAAACCGATTCGGACGCCGCCTCTATCGCGTCCTCTAAGCTCGGCGGCACTGATAACGATGACGCTGCTAGTATTAGACCTAAGACGAAGGGCACGGAAAATGGTGGGCCTTTGGAAGGGAAAGAATTGACCAAAGCGGTTCGCGAACTTAATAGCTTCCTAGCTGGGACAAGAGCTCGTCTCCAACGAGTCATTGATCCAGAGACGGGTAGACTGCGGCCACGGAAAGCTGCACCAGGGTTGTCTCAATCGTCAAGCACAGACGAAAATCTGGCCGCTCTATTGACTGATATCCGCTCTGAAACGGACGAACAACTAGAGCAAGAGCTTCGACGCACCTTCACCCTTGTGGACACGACCCTATTCCGCGGTTATATGTTCTGCCAACCGTCTCTAGCTCCGTCCCTGTTCCGTATCCCCAACTTCTGTGACCCAGCTGTCGTAAATGAGAAGCTCCTTGAGCACAACCGTTATAATGAGCTAGTAGATTTCTTCTACGGCAAGAAACTGCATCGGGACGCCCTGACCCTACTTCGGCGGTTTGGTGATGTGGCTGCTGACGGAGAGACCGCGAAGCTCAAGATCAATGGGCACGATGAGACGGAAGTCGAAATCCCAGAGCAGCTTCGTGGGCCACGAAGGACAGTTGGCTATCTCCAAAGCTTGGCGCCCGAGATGACGGACCTCATCTTGGAATTTGCCGACTGGGTTCTTAGGCGGGATCCTGATTTGGGAATGGAGGTGTTCCTTGCTGATAGCGAGAATGCCGAAACACTTCCACGAGAGAAGGTTGTCAACTACCTGGCTGGAATCAACGTCAACCTCGAAATCCAGTATCTAGAACATATCGTCGACGAATTAGGAGACGGGACGCCTGATTTTCATAATCGGTTAGTCGAGCTACTCATCAGCGCTCTCAAAGACGACAAAAATCGTGATAGCAAATGGGAAGAGAGACTACATAAGTTAGTTGATTTTCTGAAGGAGAGTCATCAGTACGGCCTTACCCGGGCTTTTGGCATGATTCCTCGGGACGGTATGTCTTGTGTCCACGGGCGAACGGTCTCTTGACACACAATTTTGCTAACATGACAGGGCAGATCCGGCGTTTTACGAGGCCCAAGCCGTTGTACTCAGTAATATGGGCAATCATAAGCAAGCACTGGAGATATACGTCTTCAGGATGCAAGACTACGTGAAAGCGGAAGAGTACGTGTGCATATTCTTTGTCCATGCTGACGGAGAGATGGGCTATTATGCTAACATCAACCTAGATATTGTAATCACATCCACGCTCTACCCAGCGAGCGGCCCGATTCGGCAGATAGTTCTACCATCCACGAGGATGAGCCCGATGTCACAGCATCCATCTATCACACGCTATTATCTCTCTATCTAACACCTCCGCCACCTCACAAGCCAAACTTGGAGCCGGCGCTGTCCCTCCTGTCAAGGCATGGTTCTCGCTTACCAGCCACCTCGACGCTGTCGCTCATCCCCGACACGCTTCCCGTAGCGGACTTGGCGTCGTACTTTCGCGGACGCATACGTGCCGCGAACAGTGTTGTGTCGGAAACACGCATCGTCGAAGCCCTGCGGAGGACGCAGCTGGTCAACACGCAGGCGGCCCTCCTGTTCGGAGACGGAACACCAGGCAGTGGACAAGGGGGACGCAACAGACGTGTCGTGATCCCTGAGGAGAGGGTTTGCGGTGTCTGTCACAAGAGGCTAGGGAATAGCGTCGTAGCTGTCCTTCCAGATAATACCGTAGTGCATTATGGGTGTCTAGGCAAGGAAAAGGGCAAGGGACGCAGTACTAGCCGTCCGCGTGTCGCAGGAACTTGGGGCAGACATGGCTGAGCACCACATCGCATCGCAGTGTGCTTAGTCTGCATGGCATGGCGCGGCATGGCATGGCATGACATTACATTGCATTGCATCTGGACGGAGACGTTTTGTTCTGGTTGATTTCGGTGTTGGTAATTGATACCCGTTCTGTTTGTTGGTCGATAGATCAAACAATCAATCGTAAATGATTGTATCGAATCTCAGGTCACATTATTTTCTTGCGAATAGATGGAATACTCGTGTCTGTCTACTCAACTTTGAGAAGGCTTCGAGATATATGATCGACTTTGCGGTGCCCGTAGTCGTGATTATTTGTAGTGTGGTGCAATGAATGATCGGGATCCCGCGTTGCTAGGCGGTCATGTGTTGGCGGCTAGGTTGCTAGTGGACGTCGTCCGTTTACACTTTCTCTCGTAATAGTCTAGAATATAAGAAATGGGGAAGCAGACAGTGATGGCTACGGTGGCGGTGATAGTGACGATGGATTCGTGTCGCGTTAGATCACACCTCATCGTCCTCGGGCACTTCCTCGCCGTAGTTCTCCTCCTCGTCGGCCTCGTTGATAACAGGGCCTCCTTGCGTGGGCGCGCCCTTCGCTCTAAGACCCGGCTTGTTGCCGTTTGCGATGTTAGCGGCGTCACGGGCGTCTTGTTCCATGCGCGCTGTCAAGTCTTTGTTGATCAGGTCTTGTAGCGCCGTCGTTGCGGCGCGGAGAGCAGAGAGGTAGGTCGTTTTCGACTCGATGGATTGCGGCGTGGTTGGGAGGGGGAGGGCTGTTGAGGAGAGGATTTGCGGGTTTAGCGTGCTTGGGGAGGTGTATGTTGCTTTGAGATGCACTGTTGATGGCGTTGGCGAAGACATATTGCTGATTGTTTTGGTAGGGTAGCAATGTGTGTACGTGTGTGTGTTTCTAGCTCGCTGTTGTCACAATGAATATTATTTTTGTTGTTGTTGAGTAGGTAATGACTGATATTTAAAGTGGGATGAACGAATTGATGGATTTCATGGTGGGGCTGGTTTCTAACCTACCTAGGTAGGTTAGTTGGATTTCTTCGCAATAAAGGGCATTTTTTAAATAGTAAAGTTATTATATTTATAATTTATAATTAATTTTTATTTCTCGAACGTTTTAATATTTACAAAATTACATATTGTATTAATGATTATAATAATTAAATATTTTTTTACAGTGATTGATTGACACAGATTCTAGAGGGGTCGGATTGTCAGAGTAAAATAATGCATCTAACCTAGTATGCGAGCTAGGCTAGGTGGGGCAGGCATCGCTGATGATAACCGTGGCGCCTTCTTTCCATGCTGGCATGAGGTTACGAAGAATCCTTATAGCATACTTGTCACTTCAGTCATGGAATATCATACGGAAGAAACACACATCGGCACCCTTGAACGGCTGTTCCAAGAAGAAATCGTGGGCTGAGAATTGTATTCTGTCTGCCAGATCTCCTAATTATACAAACCGAGTCTTGCACAACGAACCTCTAGTCTTGATAGTTCTTTGCTAGGGCGATGCTTGGTTGAAACCCCACTCTGGAATAGACGTATGCCATACCATCGAAGATTATTTTGATTCTTTCGCAAGTGCTTCAGTAATCCATCCCATGTAAGTGAAATGCAACCTATGTTTCATGACGCTGCGAGGCTAGAAGATATTCACCTTCATCATGGGGGGCCCAGTTCTCCTTCATCACGAGTCCGACCCAGGCTGAGAGTCCTGTATCGTTCGCGAGAAGGAATGACGAAGCCGTGTGCCTGACCATGCCGTCGTCGGTCGCCTCAAAGAGGTGATGAACCATAGCAAGTGGGAGCATGCGACCAGGATCATCCCCATCCAAGGCACATCCTTCGGCGAGCTCAACAGACGTGACCTTCTCACTCCTCTTTAGATCGTATCCAACCTTGTCACTGTAGACGAAATCCAGTGCCATTTCTCGGGTACTCTACATGGTCTTAGTTAAACAGAACAGGATGCATAGTGGAGTTAGCTACAAACAGCCGGACCGGCCTCCACGACAATTTCTGATGGGGTCGCAAGAAGACTTCGAAGCTCATTACAGGCCTCAGTCGTTTGTTCCGGGCGACATCTTGCGCCATGAAACCGTATCCATAGTCTGACCACGAAATAAGGCCCGGAAAACATTATAAAATTCACTCTTTTTATCCCGTTAGTCTGTGTTGTACCAAATCATTCACAAATAAATTTCTAGGCTTACCTTAATAAAGATGTTCCTTGGATCATACACCACTGGTATAGAAGAAGGGTCGGCTATAGAGACATGATTTGGTCCCGTCTGGACAACCGGCCCATACTTGGGGTTTAGGTCGGCATAATTGATCGTGCCTTTCCTATCACATAGAAGCCAGAAGAGATAGAACGAGAGCAGACGGGCTGGGATTGGACCGGGGACTGGCCCAAGACGTGACCTAAAGATTCGAAGGAAGTACTTAGAAGCTCACATGGAAACAAAGAATAAACACGGTAGGAGAAGCGACTTGACAAAGGGTTGATTATTTATGATGCTGACTTATCAACATAATGAAATCGATGCATACTCTTTATTTACGCCTCTGGTCGACGAGGACCTGGGGCGAGTTCTGTTTTTTATTGAATTTCGATCCTAATCGTATTCATATGCCTAGTTAAAGGGGTTTTATACTGGTCAACCCTCTTACTCAAGCCATATGCCATCTCTGATTAGCCTTCCTACTATCTGTACAATTGACACTGAGAATATCCGAACCATTAACACGTCGAAAGACTACGGTGTTGAGCCCCAGAGACTTTCAGGACTGGAACCTTTTTGTGGGCGTGGATTCATAACTACGGATGGTGACATCCGGAAACAAGCCCGTAAGCTGCTAAAACCTTCGTTCGACATAAATAACGTTCGCGATTTGAGGACCCTACGGATTGAAACCGATAAGCTTTTTCAGGAAATACTGAGAGACGGAACCACCGTCGATCCGCAACCTCTCCTATATGTTATGGTTAGTCATAGTAGACATGACTAATTTCTTGTACGTTAACTAAGTTGATTTATTGTACAGTTTCTCAATTCGGCTCTACACTTCGTTCTCGGCGTTCGCCCATCAATGCAACAGTCCGATGCGCCTATCACAGCGGACGAGTTTGTCAAGGCATTCCATTCAGCCCTTTTTTACAGTATGTTCCGAGTCATCCTCGGTCGAGCATGGAAACTTCTACCTCAGAAGAGATACAATGACGCGCGTGTCACAGCGCATAATTATCTAGACTATTATATCAACGAAGCGCTGGGGAATGATGACAAACAGAGGAACAAGAGTCTGATCCAAGGCCTTTCAGCCCAAACAGAGGATCTGAATTTCATACGCAGCCAAATCATTTAGGCTATGATGGCAGCTCAAGACACTACATCCGAACTACTCACCGACGCATTATTCGCGCCAGCACGCCATCCACATTATTGGGAACGGCTACATGTGGAGTTTGCTGGCAAGTCCGACGAGGATCTTTCGGCAGACAATCTCTTGAAATCTAAATTGACTATTAATATCTTGCATGAGAGTAAGAGTCTTCGATATGCCCCTTGCGATATATCTTCTAACCATGTTGTACAGCCCTGCGTCTTTACCCAATCTCCCCGCTGCTTGGTCGCATTGCCCTATGCGACACCATTCTTCCAGCAGGAGGAGGCCCTAGCCACGATCGTCCTATCTTCGTACCGAAGGGATCACCAGTAGTGATGGCCTATTACGCACTCCACCGCAATCCATCTGTGTTTGGAGACGACATCGAACCATTTAAACCAGAACGTTGGGACTCGGTGAAACCACAGCAATGGGAGTTTTTGGGATTTGGTAATGGTGATAGGGCATGCCTAGGGCAGCAAAAGGCCATGATAGAGGCAGCTTACGTTCTCGCTCGATTTGCTCGGGAATTTGAGAAACTAGAAAGCAGAGACGCGCGTGATTGGAAGGGTGAACTGAAGCTAACATGCAAGAGCGCACACGGATGCAAGATAGCGGTATACTAGATCTCCAAGATTTACCTAAAGCTCTAAACCGAAGGTGTTTTTCGATTTCCCAGCACTCTTCTATCTTGTGCTAGTGTATTCTCGCGTTTTATAACTGCGATGGAAA
Organism: Xylaria digitata; assembly: GCA_022495195.1. Taxonomy (NCBI): domain Eukaryota; kingdom Fungi; phylum Ascomycota; class Sordariomycetes; order Xylariales; family Xylariaceae; genus Xylaria; species Xylaria digitata. Next base: position 135,584 of record MU377022.1, read on the forward strand.
AAAGATGTTTATTGAGCTAGGAGTATCTCAGTTTGAATATAAACTGTTGTTTTCCATCGGGTGGATTAACCAACGATAGCTAGTTACAAACGCTTTAGTTCTGTTAAATGCTCGAGCTAGATACAGCTCAGAGTCAATAAAAGAGTTTACTGTTTATATGCGAAAAGATTAAATTCTAGCCTAGTAATTAAACATAATGTCGCAAGCAACCAGACATAGAAAGCTCAAAAAAGTTTCATTTTACCATTTAAAGGCTTATGCCAGAACTTTAGTATAAAGGTATAATGAATACTTGTTGCACAAAGAGCTTACTCTAACTAACCGATGGCGTCTGCTATACACAGATAATCTTCTTTATTCTAGATGGCGTGACAGCTTAGGGTTCAAACCAGCCGGATCCTCTCTTTCCACCGTAAGATCTTTCATTTCCAACATTGGATGCAATCCCCCCGCAGCAAGGGGGCCGCGATCGACATCCTACACTCTCAGACTCCCCTGGATGATTCCCATCTTTAGAGGTCGTGGAAAGGGGTTTCATTATATAGCGGTATCTTACTTCAAAACTAGCTTCCTTCGAGGATGGAGGCTAATTCCGAGTTAATCCTTGTCTCATTATCTATCTTTGTGTTATTGATAGCGAAAAGACTCATGGCGATTAATCGGCAGAGATGTATTGAGTGCACCTTTCCAGCTTACGACAAACCTCGGATGTATCCTTACGTAGAACCATTTTCGGGATAGATATTTTAATTAAGACGGTCAGGTTGATACACCAAGATCGCAACCCGTCAGCCATCACAGAGCGTCACTACAAACTTGGCAAAATTTATGTGGTCAATTCTGCTAGACAGCACGTTTTTTATAGTGTAGACGCAGAAAACATCAAAGCTGTGTATAAAACACGATAGACTAACTGGGGAGTAGCACCAACCAGACTAGAAGCTATGAAACCGTTCTGTGGGCAGGGCTTAATAAATACCAATGAGGACAACTGGAAATATCCGAGGGACTTGGAAACAGACCATTACATCAATCTTGCAACCGCTGCCCTAACTAGCAACACAATTTCCCTTTTCTCACGCCATTCGGGCTCGTGTGAAAAGGATGTTGCCCAAACAGACATGCTGGCGTTTAACCCAGAAAGACTAAGAGGTATAACTCTTTTATGGAATGTACTAAGAGAAAGTGAGTTTGGCCCTCCCTATTACACCACCAGCGCTTAAGATTTTGAAGGCCTTCGTATATATCCGTCCTCACGACTGCCGGCCGAACATCTCTTCGAGATATAGTGTTACCACGAGGAGGTGGCAATGACGGATTATCCCCGGTGTTCGTACCTAAGAACTCAACGATCATTACACCTTATTATGGCTTGTATCACGACATGAAAGTGTTTTGGGGAAGATGTAGAGATATTCAGCCGAGTCCTTGGGAATATCTCCCCTTTAGTAATGGATCTCGAGTGTGCCCTGGTTGGGGAGAAGGCTATGTTTGAGGCCGCGTGTGTTATTATTAAATTCACGCAGAGATATGAAAGAATTGAAAGTCGAGATGATCTAGCATGGGCTGGGCGGTGGGTGTTAACGGTGAAAATGCAAATGGATGTAAAGTCGCACTATAATATTTCTTAAATTCTAACCGCATTGACTACCTATCGGGACAAACCCCCTTTGGGGCGAAACTTCCTACCCGCTAGACCCCAAATCTGCCCTCTTTTACCTATCTAGCGCCGATGATAGAGTGACCAGGCAAAAGGATATCGTAGAATTTATCGCCAGGGAGGTCTACATGAGGTTACAATCTCCCGCAGGCGCCGTTGACACGTCTGATGATAAGAGTTACTTGGCACACTTGGCAACGCCCGTCGTCCCTTGCCTTTTCGCTCGGCCTGCCAAGAAACCCTCCCAAGTGCCGGATTAGGGAGCTCAAAGTTATAGTACAGAACCACTGCTACGCCAACCTGGGCAGGCCCCCGAATGCCGAGACGGACTTCAATGATTCCCAAATAAGAAGGCGAGATCTATGTGTGGTCTAAATGCCTTGGAGCAAAGGATTTACGACATGTATAAATGAAGAACATCAGCATACGCCGTCGCGGGGAAGGAAATGCCGTTTGTGTTAGTCTAGACACCTTGCCCTACTCTCTCGACCAAGTAGAGTCCCCATTTCATCTTCTCTTACTCTCTCTACAGAACAGTATAAAGAAGATATCATCATGGTGGGCTTTTCACGACTAGCAGTTCTCGGGGCTGTTCTTCCTGTGGCTCTCGCTGCTGTTCGTTCTGAGCCCAGACCCATCCTAGGCCAGTCCACTGCCGAGCTACGCCTCGTCAAGACATCCGAGGAGGATCCCGGAACATGGATGACTGAGGAGGAGAAGTTCGAGAAGCTCATCTCGAAACATATTGGCTTCATGGATATCACTGAGACTATGGTATGCTCCTCGACAACGAAAACTGAAAATCGGAGTGGGAAGGAGAAGGGGGGCTGTTAATAGAAAATACGAATCTAATAGTTTGACCTAGGAACTCGAGGCAATGGGCGCAGCCCGAAAGGCCGCTAGGGTCCAGCAGAGGGCGGCTGCGTTTCCATCGGCGCCGAGCCACCAGACGCAGGCCAACGCTCTCATCGCGAACGTCAGACAGAGCAACCTGCAGACGTGGACCAACACGCTAGCTGACTTCTACAATCGGTACTACCGCGGCTCGTACGCGGCAACGAGCGCTTCGTGGATGTACAACACGGTCGTCAGCGTGGCGTCGGCCAACTCGGCCATCACGGTGAAACAGTTCACCCACTCGTACAGCCAGCCTAGCGTCATCGCCACCATCCCCGGCACGTCAGCCGAGGTCATCATCGTCTCGGCTCACTATGACTCCATTGGCAGCACCACTTCCGGCCGTGCCCCTGGTGCGGATGACAACGCTTCTGTTAGTCTATCTACCCATGCACTTATTTCTCTATATGGATGTGAAGGCTATTATTTGCGTTTCCAGGAATGATTGTTGACAGATACAATACGTAGGGTGTCGTCGTTGTCCTCGAGGCGCTTCGAGTTCTCGCTAATGCAAAATACGCCCCGGCGAATACCCTCGAGTTCCACTTCTACTCAGGTTCGTCTTCCCTAAGAAAGTCCCTACACACCCGTCCATATAGTTTGGTGATGCGCTGCATACTATCAGGGATATATATGAAATAATCGGGACGGGTGGACGCTCGTGCTAATTGGCCGGATTCTAGGTGAGGAGGGAGGTCTCCTCGGCTCGCGCGATGTCTTCAACTCGTACGTCCGCAGCGGCGTCGACGTCCTCGCTGTCATGAACCAGGATATGACGGGCTACTCACCCAACAACGTCATTGCCGTCTTCACCGACTACGCCGATGCCGGCCTAACGGCGTTCATCCAGAAGCTCGTTCCCGTGTACACCAGCCTGCCCCTGTCAACCGACAGGTGCGGTTATGGATGCAGTGACCAGTACGTTCCCGCCACACGCGAGTTGTGATGGCCTGGCTTCGTTGGTAGCTAATTGGATATGATTATATAGCGCTTCCGCTTATTCTGCGGGTTACCCTGCTGCGTATGTCTGCGACGAGAACATCCGCGACTCGTCGCCGTACATCCACTCGGCTCAAGACACCGTCTCGACTGTTAGCTTCCCGCACGTCTTCGAACACGCCAAGGCAAGCTTAACCCTTATTATTACTAGCTAGCTACGATATGTGAGCATCGAGGGAAGTTTGCTAATATTTGTTTACTTAGTTAACCGTCGGCTTCCTCGTCGAGGCATCGTACTTCTAGGTAGAGAATGAGGCGGTTCTAATATTTGGTTGAATAGCGAGTCCTCTGGTTAACCCGGTTGCCGTTCACCCGTCTATTATTATATTAAAAAAAAAAATTTTTAGGCGTTCTTCTTACGTCTTGATTTGCTAGGGATTCAATATCGACTGCAAAAAGGATAAATCTCTATTTCCTGCTGGGTTCACAACATCAACGTGAAGTATGGTACTAACAACATGAAAAGCAGTCGTTATAATCTATTACGCGATCATCTTTACTGAATCGGGCGCACGTCTATTGGTATTTTCTGACATCCAATAGCCTAGGTAAAGACGTCTAAGAAAAAACAAGAGCAATATTTAGTATTGTTGGCCTTATAGGCCTTTACTCTCTACATAAAGAGATATACATACGTAGTGTAGACCATGCATTGTTGAGCTCCGAGGTATCCGCTAAGCCACCTTTCGGGCTTGTATCAAAGCAGAGCGGATAGCGAAAGCGAACTCACAACGCTTAGGAGTCTCAATGCATTATTTAAACGAGCGCAATGCTCTGGACACCCCAAGATTTACTCTCTCCCTCTCTCGTAGACCAATCATTTAATTCTCGCGTATCATTCATTCTCTGAACTATCCACGTAGCCAGTAGCCTCGAGGAACCCATCTTGGCCTTTGACACCTAAATAGAAACCACTCTCCTCGTCTCTGAGAGCAGGTAAGTACTTCAGGTACGTAGGCCATCTTACCCCTGTATACCATACCTGATCCCCTTCGAACACAAGACGGCAATGGGTTGCCACGTCAGTAAGGGGATGGAAAAGAGTACCGAAATACGCCAGGGGGTACCCCGGAAAGTTCAAAAGATTCAGAAGGCTCAAAAAGTCAAGATACCTAGGAATATTGAGAGAGCGCAGAAGGCTCACCAACTTATCCTCGAGTCTCAAGAGCCCACCATGAATGAGAGGGAATTATTTGCTATCATAAACCGAGAGCTACGGCCGCGCCCAACCGCCATTCAGCATCGACGGGTTAAGCCCCGTACGGACTAGACTCAGTAAGAATGTCTCCATCCATTTGCTTACCTACAGTAACACCGACAGTGGTGTGTCTATAGATGTTAGAAATAGTAGGTTGAATAAATGACAGTATAGACAAGAATTAATATTCCAACTGGTTTGGGATCTTTTGCTAAGTAATGGTGAGACTTACTATGATTACCATAAAGATCCTTTTCATCAGTCTTCGTCTATTTTATATTGTGATATTGTGATATTGTGACATTGTGGCCGCATTCTCCAGGTGCCGTACCGAATGAACTCTACACATTCCTGCCCTCATCTGCTACACATACGCTTTGTACACATCGGCCCCAACTACAAGAGCTGTCTGGTTATGCTACCCCTGAGTAGGTACAGAGACTTAGAGATGGGCTTAAGAAAACACAACTTAAGATCCTTTATGTCGTTTCGTTAGTGAACGTAACAATGGTAATTGGCGAGTTTGTAAGGCGGCGGATGATCCTTGTGAAGAGTTGAAACCTACACTATCAACCGTCTCTCGCCTGCTTTGTTGTACTTCCTGATCTATGAAAGGAATGAGATATCGTTTTCTAGAAGAATGCGGTCGTCCCAGTCCGTTTTGCGTAGAACAAGTCAAAAAATAGTTAGAAGGAAGTCTTGAGAGAAAGGCAGAGAACCTGGGGTTTAGGGGTTGGAGGTGGAAGTTCTAGTTTGAGAGCTTATTAAAAGGTTAAACCCAACTGCGGACGGCCGCCTGGGTTTGGCGGCCTTTCAACAAGATTTTATACTGTGTGGCCCGCCAAAACTATGCGCACAATTGTAAATTCGAGTTTTTGAGCAGAGTCAAACACAAGGTGTCATATTCTTCCCCATACTAGCAGTCCTGACACAAGGTGCTCATGACTGTGAGGCCAGGGGAACGACCGAGTAGTGATTGGTGTTCCTCGGATGAGTCATACGAGCCGAAGATGACTATGAAGATATACCTACTCACGCAGGAGCTCTTGAATTGTCATCGGAATGTCCCGCTGTTTTTTGCCCCGAATCTTTGGTGGTAATGAAGACCTGGCCAAATGAAAAGTTTGGCGGTCGTTTTTGCTCCTTGGTTATTTTCTGGACTACAGATATAAACTGTTGTCGAATGCGAGTGAAGAACATAGCGGACTAATTATTCGTAGCATAGGTCCAGAGGCCCCTAATTTCATAATAAAGTACTCTTCGAATAGTTCAAGATCTTGGATGATTCGTGCCTACCTTATAGAATAAATCAGGTTTCTCATCTCTTTACCTTGTATTTATATACATAAGAAGCCTTAATATGAAGAGGTAGGCTGAGTCTCTCCCCATGCTGAGCAGAGAAACTGGTCAAATGAGCTGAGCTGACTTCCGATGCCCACCATATTTTTGATGTTTTTACGCGAGAATCTGGATGATTTCCTTACTTGGAGTAGGTAGCCGAAAACAATCTCGAAATGTTTTACCTTTACAGCAAGTTTATTATTACAACTTAGTAGATAGCGCAACAAGCCGCAGCAGCTTAAGAACTCCAAAAAAGAAAGAAATCTAAGGCTTTGATTAAAACATGGTACAAAAATGTCACAAGCTTTCAATTTAAAAGCCAAGTACAATTCATACCTTAGCCACACGCATTATTTAGGTACACTGCAACTTAATAAAATGCCCTTGTTTTGCCCTTTTTTTTTGGTTCATAGACATAGTGTAGACCTTGGTTATAGACCCTTGATTCAGTGTATTACCTTAGGTAATGTACTATGTGGAGATACTGCTACGGTGGGACCCCGCTGAAATGGCTTAGCAGCCACTCTACCAAAGGAACCAGGATAGGAACCAGGATAATAACCAGGATAATAACCATCTGGATACATTAATTGCTAGATACTTGACCTCGGCATCTTCCTAGTGTACAATCGTATCTCATCCTACCTTCGTCTCGATCCCTATACGACGAGGCCAGAGCATGCTGTAAAGTCTTCGCCTTCCGACACGAATCGCTTTCCGCCCACCAACGTCGACGCAAGATGTACCTGACATGTAATCAACATATCCTGGATTGAGATAGGTAGCGAGTCTACGCTTTCGATATTCTGTCTTCTCATATTCCGACATCGCCCAAGACGATGCAACAACCACGGCCCCAGCAGAGAGCGCCAGGTAGCTTCTCGCCCCTTGTCCCCGGCTCCATCGGTAATCCCTCCGCCTCTTCTGCCTCCTTGCTCTCCAACACCACAAGCACCTTCAACGCCGCCGCCGCCGCCAACGCTACCGCTGCTGCACCCTCTCGACCCATGATCCGGAGGATAGATACCTCCTCCACCGAGGATACCATCTCTCTACCCAAGACACGAACCCCTCAGACACCAGTCGGCCTCTCGAGCCCAACATTCCCCAACTCTCCCGGCCGCGGGAGCCCTCAGAACTTCTCGCGTCCCAACCGATCCGGTAACGATACCCCCGGTACCCGAAACGCTTCCCCCTTGACTCTCCCTCCTACACGTGCTGGCCATGTGAGGAAGCATTCGCAGACACCGGGTTTGTTCGAGCCCAGTATGCCCTCTACGAGTGCCTCCAACCTGTCGCAAGTCGGCATGTCACAGTCGTCCGCAGTACTCTCGGCCAGTCAGATCGCTGCCCAAGCTGCTATGCAACACCAACAGCAACATCACCAGCAGCCACAGCAATACCACCAACAACAACAGCAGCACAGTCGCCATCGTTCTCAGACCGTGCCATTCCCTGGAAGCGAGACACATGACCCCTCTAAAAGGCCTCCGCCTAGGCCCGCCGGTGGATCACGTAGTCCTCCCATGCTCAGCTTGACCGAGGCTAGCGCACCGCGCGATAATGGCTTTGGTAGTCTGGGATATCACAACGGCCTACTGGGCAGTCATGCTGCTGCCGCTACTACCGCAGCCAATGTAGCATTTCCCAGAACTTCCTCTTCTCAGTCCACCTCGCCCGTCCCCCCGATCCAAGAGCCTTCTATACCCCCTCCCGAGAAGCCCGCCAAAGCCGAAAAGTCCAAAGTCAAGCTCTTCTCCCGTCCCAAGAAGATCGATACCAAGAGCGAGTCGAAAGAACGCCCCATACCAAGCCCTAGTAAGATCGGGTCGGCGCTCGCCTCCCTCCAGCGAGGGAACTATAGCACCACGAGCTTGGCCGATTCGCAGTCCTTCTATAACTTGGCCAATTCGTCCTCGGCCACCATCCGCGCCACCGATTCTCCTATCGAGCGGGAAGGGAAAGAAAAAGAGAAAGAACGAAAACATCATCATTTCCTATCGCGTCAGAAACATAAACTGACTAGTAAAGACGATCATAATCTGCCCCTGTCGTCGGCCGCCAGCAACTCGCGTCCCGTTGATCCCAATGCGCCCTCAAGTCTATACAATTTCAACCCGCCTCCGAGTCCTGGCCCTAATAGCGCACTGGGGAAAAGCGTTAGTGGTCTCGACTTACGCCACGGCGGCCGGGCGCTGCGTGAGAAGAGGAAGGAAGAGAAGCTCAGCGATATTATGCGCCACGACAACGACTCGACATTTGGCTTAGCAACTGAGTGGACCGGTCCGAGCAGTCTCGGATCGATAGCGAACAACGGCTCATACATCCATGAACCTATAGACTCGACTAAATACGGCCTCAACAGTATGTCTCTTGATGATGCTTGGCCATATCTGAAAGCAAAACTACTTGTCATATTTGAAGGCGAGGATTTACGTTTACCGGTCGAGGATCTCAACCGGGTTGTGACGATGCACATTCAATATTGCTTTCAGCGCCGCTCCGCGCACATCATCATCGATGACGTGCGAGATCTCCTTACGACGGGATTCGCGTCACTCGATAATGCTCTACGTATGACACCAGAAGATCGAGTCATCCCAGCCCTCGTGGAGCTGTGGGTGATCACGTTCACGAATATCCTTCCCTATCTACAAGCCGTCTTCCTACCGCTGGACCTCGAATTCTCGGGCGTTGGACCACTCCTAACAGCCGAACAAGCGCGCGAATTTTGGGGTGGCGTAGTAACCGGTGGTCCTACGTCGAGCACGCCGGGAGGTGGTAACCTGGAAGCACACGTCTCACCTGCTAGCCATACGCTCGACGTACGGCGAATGGTGCTTACGGCTTACCGTGACATCCTCATCTTGCCACGCTACGACAAACTAAAGGCCATCTTTTCTCGGCTCTCGCTCGAGCATTTGCCGTATTCCCTCGCCTCACTTGCTTTGGCGTCACCGCCAATAACGAGCGACAACATTGCTTCCCTATCAACGTCACCATCCGATGGGGGTTTCACGGGAGTGCGTCCGGGCACCGCCATGTCGCTCGACCCGAGCGTGGCCAGCTACAACTCGACCACGACGACGGTGTTTGGCAATGACTCAAACCCGTCGAGGAGCCGTGCGATCAGCAACGTGTCGTATGGCAGTGGCGCATCCGATCCGGCATCGGTGAGTGGCGGGTCTCTTCTTCGACCTTTCACGCCGCAGACGAGGGACGGTGACCGGACACGGGAAGTGCTAGGTACTGTGCATGAACAGAACGTCGAGGACAGCAAGCAAGTGACTGAAATGGTCGGTCGTTTGTTACAATGCATGAGCGTCCTCGCTGGCGCTGGTACCAGGATGGGAGGAGGCTCTATGACAGGGGTTGGCGGTGCGGATGAACCCAGTAAGATGGTGTCCGAACTGGGTCGGCTCCTCAAGTTGAATTGGTTAGGCCGAGGTAGAACGGGTCGGAATAGGAGAGGTATCGTCGGCGGCAGGGTCAAACGACCGGACAACAGATCAAACAGCAGCGTTCTACGGGAAGGGGTACAAGAAGGCGTCGGCGTGACGGGGTAACGGGGTATTGGAGTAACGGAGTAACAAGGCAATGATACCTACGAGATTCAAGATGTGTGTGTGTTGAAATAAATATGGCAGTATGATGAGATAAATTACCGAGTTAGTACTCTTGTGACGGGCATGAATATTACTTTTTACCTAGGCGGAAAAGAATAATATTCGCTCCCCATGAGTACCTAGGCTTTGTTCCTTGGATGTATGTAGAAAGGAGTTGTTCAGTGTAAATAAAGCGAAGCGAACCTAGACAGATAATTCAAGGTCGGATATAAGGAGTAACGGCAAGCTATGCACAGATAGCGAATTACATATGTATGTACTATAGGTAGATCTGCATGTTGGCAATGGAAAGACGACCTGGAGATGAGATGCATTACGTAGTTGTTGGCGCCAGGTGGTACAGCGTCGTATCCGAAATAAATAAATATTATGTAGGCTCCGGATCCGAATCACCCGCCCGTCCGTCCGTCCATCTGCCGCCCGCCGCCCGAGTCTCTATCCTGTTAATATAAAGAATAAAATAAAATAAAAACCTGTCCGATTACAATTTCTTTGAACCCGCACTTCTTCACCTGGTTGAACAAAAGAAACACGTATTATCCCCTCCGTTGAAGGTATTATTATAAGAACAATTGATCGTTACCCCTCGTCAAACCCCGCTTCTCAGCACTCTCCTGTTTGTCTACCCCAGCTAGATATCTATCTCCAATATGCGATCTAGACTATTTCTACTAACATGTTTTCAGCTGCCTATATTTGTCTCAGGGATCAGCAGCAAAATGTCGTCCTCGGACAAGCTCACTGCTCGACAAGTCATTGAGGCGCTGCATCTATCGCCACATCCAGAGAAAGGATACTTCATCGAGACGTTCCGAGACTCTTCGGCGATAGAATCCTCGTCAACCGGCCGCGCAAGCAGCACGTGCATCTATTATCTTCTAGAAAGCGAGTCCGGCCTCTCGCATTGGCACCGCGTGGTCGACGCTGTCGAGGTGTGGCATCATTATGCCGGCGCGCCGTTGCAGCTATCCCTGGCTTGGGACGATGGCAGCGAGGTCAGGGATGTGGTGCTCGGCAAGGATCTGTTGAAGGGTGAACGACCCCAGGTCGTCGTGCAGAAGGGCGAGTGGCAGCATGCGAGGAGTCTCGGGGATTGGACACTGGTCGGATGCACCGTTGCCCCCGCGTTCGTCTTTGAGAGCTTTGAGATGGCGGCTCAGGGCTGGGAACCGAATGGCGGCAAGACTGAGGGCGAGCCTTGAGTTCTAACGTCTACGTACCTAGCCAAACAAGTGGGTGAGAGTGGGGGAGGGGGGCAAGTGAGCCTACTTGATGGGTTTCTTTGAAAGGTTTCCGAGGTCTTTTGGATTTCTTTTTCTTTTTCCTTTTCTTTTTTTTTTTATTACTATTTTATCTTTTAGCGACTCTGTAGGTTTACTTGCTTGTTTGTTTGCTGGCTGTGGAAAAGATTGCGAAGATACAACGGACTAAATTATTATCACGATACTTAGATATATAGCTCAACCTATTCTAACGCGTCGACGCCTGGCAAAATATCGAACTGGCTATGCTGTGGTTTTGCTTTCGCTACGGCTCAAAATTTCCTCATGGCTACTAACGGGGATACGTCAAAATTACATGCATTATAGAAGATACATTCTACGCTTGCTAACGAAGTGAGATTTTAAAAACACAAAAATGCACAATATTAAGCATGTTGTTTTGATTGCTTTCTTTTCATTGCAGCATCGTCTGGATGCGGTGGTGACTAACTAACTAGAGTATACATAGGTTGGAGAATACTTTCGTGACGAAGCCGACAATGATAACCGTCTTTCGCCGCGTGACCAAAGATCAAAGAAAAGGCTAATTACTTAGTGACCTATAGATGTCGAGGTTAGCTACCGAGTCTATGTAGATAATGGCATATAGTTCTCGCATAGTAAGATCTCTCTACATCGTGCGTGGCACACGAAATCAGACAAAATATACTGGCAAGTAACAGGCTGCTAGAGCCCGAACAGTCGAAACTTCTTCATGGTCGATTCGGTTGGGAAAAGAAGACAATTTGTTTGGGTGTCATCCTGAAAGAGAGATGGTGATGATAGGAGAGCGAGCAGGGATTGTAAAACTTACCATATACGAAAAGAATCACTCCAAGAAACCACGGAGAGCACAGAGATGTGAAGGAATAAGCCGCTGTACCCATATTACCGCCTCGTTGGCATTGCGAGAAAGTCCAGAGAAAATAATGAACCGTGATTGAAAAGAAGGTGTTGATGAGAAAGACAGACGATCAAAATTTATAGGCGAGAACAAAGAGAGTACAGAGAGCCTCACGCGGAAAGAAAAATTTCAGTGGGGGGTTGCGTGGATAGTTTGTCTGTTGCTATCGGATAAACTGTGGAGAGGGGCGGAGCTGTTGGGATGAGCTAACATTTGCCCATTGCCGGGTGGTGAGAGCTGTTACGGCTGGCAAAAAGTAGGTTAGGTTTACTGATTGATTATTACGCGTCCAAAAAAAAAAAAGGATTACCTACCTATCAATTCAATATCTGACCAAAGCTTTGAGATTATTTTGTGCGCATACCAATAGGTTCCTATGATAGCTTCCCCTTGACAAGCCTCGAGCTGAGGATGATGTGAGAAATATAAGAATATCGAGGTCAGAGTACCTAGGAAGGGTACTTACAGGTACCTCTCCATTAGGTGGATTCAATACACCTATAAATGGTATCAGGAACTACTATAATCCGACATCCGATATTGTTTACTCTCCTATTGGACGGAGAATGCTGATGCACGTCAGTGTTCTCCACTCTAATTTTTTCATCCCCCCAGCCTCTGACCAATACCCTGCCATCTTGGCCATAACCCTGTCACTCTCATCACGCCTCGACGGGGATTGCGGCCAGCCCACTCGACCTGAGAGCATCAGCTTTTCCCTCCTTCTCTCGCATTCCCGTTTCTTGTGCCTCGTGCTGCTCTAAAGGCGCGCCAATATTTTTTTTTTCGGTTAATGGTCATATCACACCAACCCGCCTTATATGCATATGCATGTGTACACTACGTACTGTACACCTACACACCTCCCTGCATTTTGCCTTGTATCCTACTAGTAGGTATTGGTATTAGCTGGAAGCTCGCACGTAAGCCACAAAAGAACAGGCAAAGGTTTAGCTAGTAATGATATAACTACCAAAGGTATACTATTATATATAAATACAACTTTTACTATAGTTACACACCTACTATGTAGGTTAGATTCTTTAGCCTCTAGAAAAATTAACCATCCAAGTTTATTAAATAGTTATATAGTTAGCCTTTAAACAAAGCTTAAAGAAAAGGTTTGCTAAAGGTAGATATGCTAGCCAAGTAGCAACCGATTTTTAATGTAATAACTGTTTAGGCCTCGAGCTTCCGAGTTTATAATGATATGGCGAGATACCCCTCTTTTCGGAGGCAAGCAAGTAATACTGTGATCTTTTTGGCCTAACCGGCGAGACTGGTGAGACGGCGCTGTTCAAATATTTGATAGAATGAGTCCTGGTACGGATGTTTAGGAGTGACCTGCAGATTTCAAAAGGCTTTGTGAAGGTTTTAGCACGACCTCTAAGAGCTTACTAGGTAGAGTTCATTGGTGACTCCATCAGCCACGGCGTGAGCCCTCGTTAGCTAGGAATTGTCGTCTCGGAGATCCGGTTGTCTAGTGACGAGTACTGACGGGAAGGGGTCCGAACATCGTAGGTGGGTTCAGGAAGTAGGATAGAAGGTGAAGTGCGTAAAGATTGAGGGTCCTACAGAAAAATGCCCAGCTCGACGCATTCTGGTATCTGTGCAGGAGCCGGCCGCTTTATAGTCGCTCCTTTACCGTTTCTCTAATAAGCCGTCAAGGTTCAGCAGTACGTAGAGCAGACATTTAGGGTTCACCTCGGCATAGATATGGAACCTAGGCACCGGCCTATTCTTGCTCGGACTACCTGGGCAGACTCATAGTAGACTCATAATAGACTCATATGCTTCGCAGTTGTTGGGCAGTTTGCACTGCGAAAGTAGGTGGTGGTTGTCAAGGTGACTACTTAAAGGTATTATATATAAAGTATGTACCGTTACACGGCCAGCCGATCAAGCGCTCTATTATAGCAACATATAATACATATAATACTTGCACTCCTTGTAAATCAGCACCTATGAGGCTACCTACTTAGGTACCTCCTAGGTATAACCCAACGATCACCTCTACATAAAGCTTAATCCAGCTCGCTACGGCACCAACAAATTCGCCATACCTTGCTGGTGGTACTAGAGACTGCCACCACAACCTCGTATGTAAGTACACGGTAGAATAACCCAACCCATAGACGCACTTGGCCAACCCAACCCCGTTGCATCAGTAGCGACGGCGACGAGGATGAGGACGAGGATGAGAGGTGATATACAAAGAGGTTATAGTTCCAATACACAACCTTGGGTAGCGTTGTCCATACCATGGTCCATGCCAAAGTGCTGTGGTAGTGTCAGCATATTCTATCCGCCAATCGCCAATTAATCGACAAGACGATTCGACAGCAACACCGAAATACCGTAATAATAGGAATCGACAAAAGAAAAAAGGAAAAAGGAAAATAGTAAGAGATTGATCTCCCCTTTTCCTTTTTTTTTTTCTCGCGTGCGGAGACCATCTTTTCTCTGCCTTTTGCGCCACCTTTTGTGTTCTAGGCTCTAGCTTTGCGCTAGAATCTCTCTAGCCCTCCGACACCTCAGTGAGACGGATCAGTGAGATAGATGGCCAATTGCTTCGAGCAAAAAGTTACCGTGGCATGAATGAGCCACCGGACATTATAATTATCATTATACTAGTACCAACCTACCTACCTCAACTCCCATTACAACACGCCACGACGTTATCTGAGTCAGCGAGTCTCCAAGTCTCTTTTACCTAGTATTTCGCAATGGATGCCGTACCATCTTGACATAAAATACTAACCTACCTAGAGTTGAGAACCAGATTAAATCGGATCTTGCATCTTTCGTCTTGTTTTTCTTACGACGACGTCCTCTTTCCCACTTCCTCTCTATGCCGCAGTATATTACTTGCATTGACGAATTGATATATCGGGACATTTTGAGCGAGGTTAGTAGGTCTCATGTCAATCTCTACCTAACGGTACACTACATACAATACCTACACTACACCTACACAGACAGACTACCTATAGTATAGTATACCTTATCTCTACGGTCTACCTCCAGGTACTCCTCTAGGTAGGTACCCTAGTCTAGTTAGGTACCTAGTCTGTATTCCCATCCGCCATCGAATCCGCCATCTCAATCCCGCCCCATCGATCCACCTGCGCCATCACAACCGCATTACATACACGTACCCTATAATTCCATACCTATAATTGCATACCGAACCTGAGTACCCACCTTGTCGAGTTTAGCCTCCGCTCACTGGCTACTCTCTCTCAGTTCAGGCAGCCCAGCCCTGTTCACACTGTCACCCAAATCCTCCCCCCCCCATATCAATGCCTGTTTCTGGCCTGCCCATCACATCACCCACACACGTTCCCGTTCCTGTCTGTCACTTTACCTACTCTCTGGGTTGGTCTGGTCTGGTCCCCGTCTCGTCTTGTCTTGTCTGATTAATCAAATCCGCCCTTCTTTGCCTATCCATTTCCATCAATATCCACATTTGGCATTTGGTCCTGCAACTCCTAGCTCCCAACTCCCAGCTCCCGCTCCCCAGCTCACAGCGCCCAGCGCGCCCTCTCAGGTACTTTGTTCCATCTCCAGGGTTCGACCACCCGACCGACCGACCGATCGTCTCTCTGCAAGCCGCTGCCGCCGCCTGTCGTCGCTTGCTGCTCCCGCCGCCGCTGCTGCTACTGCTGCTACTGCTGCTGCTACTACGGTCGCTACTCGTTCGACTCCCGCGCGTGTTCCCTACCGCCATATTCCCCCTTCCACCTACCCATC
The DNA here is from genome assembly GCA_022495195.1 of Xylaria digitata. Taxonomy (NCBI): domain Eukaryota; kingdom Fungi; phylum Ascomycota; class Sordariomycetes; order Xylariales; family Xylariaceae; genus Xylaria; species Xylaria digitata. The sequence goes on from MU377022.1 coordinate 151,224, forward strand.
CCCCATCTGCAGCTTAATCCGACGACACACATACACCCCAACCTGCGGAGCCTCTTACGAAAGCCTTCAACCGTTGTCACATACAACCAACTAACCACCCCCTTCAACCAACATCGCCTCGACAGAAATCATAGTATTCTTCGCCCACGATAATTACGTGCGACTCGACCGTGTCATTCTCCCAATTCTCGACCGTCCCTACTGACGCTACCCGATCCCGCTTCTTCTCCAGCGCGACAACACACCCACGAGACCGACTCTGGCAAGTATCGCCCGCCAGTCATTCTAGGCCACAGCTCCTCATTACCCACCTGCCAGCACCGGCAGACACACGGACTGGACAAGTCTTGTTGTCGTCGTGTTGGTTCTGGTCCATTGGCGATCCATCGTGCCCAAGAACATCGCGTACACGCGCGCAATTATCGCCCGTCTATTACACTTCATCTCTTCTGATTCCATTCCGGCCATGTGCTACTGCACCCGGATTTCGTGACAACCACTTGTCTCCCTCTTCGCCTCGTTCCTTTCTCTCTTTGCATGTCTCTTAAACCTCTACTCCATCGAGTACCGTCGCTCAAAGTGGAACCGCTCGGTCAACCGTAGCACCATTCCTTGGAGCACTCGCGCTCTCTTCTCTCGCGTCATTTGTCTGTCATTTGGATAGACGAGACGCTCCTCCTTCGTAGTAACCGATTTACGACGCACTTGGCGGCATCGCATCTTCAGCCTACCGTCTGGTCGCCTCACTGGATTGCGGACCCAAAACTCACCGTGTTCCACACAGGCCTGGTCCCCCCTTAATAGACTCTCGTCGCGACTTATATTACGCTTCTCTTCTTTTCCCTCGCCGTGCTACATCGATCGACGGACCTACGACGCGTGCGTTCCAGACCCATCTGATAGCTTGTGGTGCACCACGTCCCTTCCCACTAACCCATACGCGCATGATACATCACGAAAAGCGCTACGTCGATATCCACGCTGTGGGTAGTCGACAAAATTAGACATGATGACGAGTATGGCTCCGGGGGGTTTCCACCCATCTATGCAGCAACATCCCGGTGTTCATCCCGGTCACCCTATGGCTGCTCCTAGTATGGCTCATAACCCCAGCCAACCTGGAGCTCAGCCAGGTATACCACCCCAGATGGCCGCTCACATGGCCGCTTCCGGTCCCGGTGGGCAAGTGAATCCCGCTGCCATGATGGGAGGCATGCCTCAAGGTGCTGCTGGTCCTAACACTCACGCTCTCCAGCATCTAAACCCACAAATATTCCAACAGCAGCAATACAGTGAGTATTTCCTGGTGATGTGAACGGTGCCAAGCCGCGATTAATGACGATCCGCGCCATTGCTAACAAACAGCTGTAGTGGCAGGTCAAAACCCCAATATGAATCAGAACCTATTTGCGATGCAGCAGCAACAGCGGATGATGCAACAGAGACAGGCTGCCATGATCCAACAGCAGCTCATGTCGGGCGTGCCCGTCATGACAAGTATGAGTCCCCAACAATACCAGCAATTGGCAAGAAGCGGCATGCAACCACGGATATCGGGACATATCCCACAGGGTCATCTTCCCCAGGGGGCCGGCCATCCAACTCCTCAGCAACAGCACCAGGTACGCTTCCTTGAGAGTTTGTGGCGCAATATGCACTACATAATACTGTGACGTTCCTTTTGTCGCTCTCGCCTCGTAACTAACTCGGTAACTTCTAGATGGCACAAATGCAACAGCTTGCACTACAGCAGCAACAGCAGCAGCAGCAGCAACAACAGCAACAACAACAACAACAGCAGCAGCAGCAGCACCAAGCTCAGCAAGCCGCGAATAACGCCATGCATCAAGCAGGCCAAGCAGGCCATCCCGCCCACATGACACCACACCAACTCCAGACGATACAGGCAAACCAGATTGCACAGTCTATGGCACAGCAGATGCCGGCAACGGTTGCGCAGAATCAACAACCTCAACCTCCGCCTCAACCTCAGCCCCAACCCCAATCCCAACCTCAACCCCAAGGTCAACCGCAACAGCCCCAGCCGCAACAGCCGCAACAACAAGGTCAGCCTCAACAGGGTCAACATCAACCTCAACAAGCCTCTGCCGGTGCCCAAGGCCCTCAAAGAGCAGCCACACCCGCTAGCAGTCAGGCCAACCAGCCACAGACTCAAGGTCCAACTGCTCCTCAACAACCACAGCAGCCACAACAGCAACCGCAACAGCAGCCCCAGACACAAAGCCAACCAGCCAACCAACCTCAACAGCAGCCAACTGCACAGCTCATTCAAGCGCAACAAGCTCAAGCTCAAGCTCAAGCTCAACAGCTTTTCCATATGCAACAGCAAGCCCAACAACATAAGAATGAGAGTATGATGAAAGGCCAATGCCTACTCAAGTTAATGCAATTTAGCGAGCATCTGAGTAATTTTCCGGTTAGTCGCACTCAGTAAAGAACTACGCAACTTGCTTCTAACTTATTCGAATAGGGCGCCAAGGGTAAAGATGATGTACAATATTGGCAAGCGTTTGTTGAACGGTTCTTCTCTCACAGGGGCGTCTTCCGACTGTCTCTCCCCGTTGGCGTCTCCGATCCTTCGAACGAAGAACATGGACCAGACAAGCAGTACGAAATCGTGCAGCCAGCACTCGCCAGATATTTTCATACGCATTTTCGGAGTGGTATCCGTCAAATACAATTGACATTCGAGAAGGGCACTTCCGACAGGCAATTATCCAACGGCTGTCACTTTCTCGAGAATCCTAAAGCCAGCCTGATATATTGGTTTGAGAACTCTCATGTATGTCCATACCAGCTAAGCGAAAGAACCTATGGCTTTATATCTTATTTACTGACACACTCGGGTTAGGTGATTTCGACGGGGCAGCTCAAAGCACATTTTGACAGTGAACAGAAGCTGGAGATGTTGGAGTTTAACACCAACCACCACGAGGAATACGTTTCGAGGAAAATGGTCATCGATGCCGCCAGGCCAACACATTCGTGGGCAAAAGAATGGAAAAAGATGAACGGACAAGACGCAAATGGCTCTCCCGAGATGAACAAGAAGGGCAAGTCGAAACAGATGAAATCGCCACCCAATCCACCTCCTGATTTCCTAATACCCCATTCCGCCGTAAAGAATAACATGGGCATCACGGAACCCGTCTTCCAATTCCTCGAGGTATGTGTCTTTTGCACCCTCCACGCTTCACCATGTAAACTAACATCCTTACCGCAGATTGTGGAAGTGATGGGCCAAATGAATGTAAGTCAATGCTCAGTCGCGGGCTCCCGAGGGAGTAGCAGGCACGGCAAGCAGTTACCTGCTTAGCCATTGAATTTTTCAATAGCAGAGAGTTGCTAACTCATCTCGTATTAGCCATTTTTCCACTACTACCAATCACATTCGACGGTGAACCCTTATCAAGCCCTCGAGCAATATGTGCACACCAATATCGCCAACGGCCCGCAGCAAGCGATGATGAACGGACATCCCGCGGGCAATATCCCGCCAAGCCAACGGACGCCGAGCTTCAGCCAGTTCCCTTTGGGTGCTTCGCCGGCTGCGTCACACCTCCAGCTTCCTAATTCCCCGCATATGGGAAGTCCCGCACAGGTTCACATGCAAGCACCCGGCATGCAGCTCCAGCAGAGTCAGCAAGGGACAAATTCCAGCGGGCCGAGTGCTAATACCAGTCCGGCGAGCAACAAGCGCAGGAGACCGTCGACGGTAAAGGCCGAAGAGGACAGTGGTGCTCCCACACCGGCCAGTTTGGGCGCACCTCAAGTGAACGGCGTAACAAAAAAGAACCCACCTACGCCGCGCATGGCACACAATAAACGTCAGAAGACCAACCCAACATAAATAGCATAAGGTTCTCTACGACCGTTTCTGTTTTCCCCTTCGTCATCATCAGCATATCGGCGTCAAACAGGATATGAACTTGGTCTTTGATTTCCCCAATATTCCGCGGTGTTGGGGGGTTGGCTGCTTCAGCACATTGTTTGTCAGTGGCGCTACTGCACTCCGCGTCTAGGATTGATATCATTGCTTGTTTATTTTATTTTATTTCTTTCTATTTTTTCTTTTGGACATGAATCCCATCTGCTCTTTTTTTTATTTTTTAGGCAAGAACTTCCGCTGGAATAGCGGCGCCGTCGGACAGGTGTGAGAGACAGATGGACCCGGAGATACCCCGTGATATCCGGTACGGCGTATCCTCGCACAACAGCAGAGGCAAGTAGTAGGTAGCATAATTAGCGGGTTTCACGCTCGAGGCCTCGGGTGTTGACGGGCCTACTAATGCTGATGATGAGGACTGTATGAAACTTGGCATTCATTAGCCTATGTACGATATATCTTTTTTCTTCGCCTCGTCGTCTGTTTGGCGTTTACGTATCATTAACTCGCAAAAAGTGGTGCAAGGAGTAGAAGGTGGGCGGATTCAAAGCGTTAAGGGGCTGTTTGCACTCTATGAGCCAAAGAAAAGGTGTTTTCTCTTTCCGGTCACTAGATTAGTCGATTGCCTCGATCCCGATTGTGATCCTAGCATGTGTGAAATATCAGAAAGGGTAGCTTGATATCATAGATTCCGACCACAAGTTTACGCAGTTACCTCTAGTTGATGCGACGAGATTCCTTTGTGCATCTCCGGATCGAGTTGTATGACCTTTCCCCAGCTTGTCTACCTTCCTTCCCAGTCATGCACCATGATGAGAAGTTAGGTGTCGCGACCGTTTCAACGCAGCACAAGATAAGCGTAGTTTGTCAATCGAGATAGCAGCCGATCAATCAGAGCAGTTCAGTTAGTTGTCTCTTTTTCGTTTTGGGGACCCGTGTAATTAATTGCCAGCCTTGATCACTTGTATGCCTTAGTCCTAAAACTACCCCATGGAGGAGGGTTCCTACCTACTGGTGCCGATTCCTATACTAACTGCATAAATGTCTACCGTGAAGAGGTAGAGGCCGCGAAAAAAGGCAGGGCTCCGGTTCCGGAAAGATGCTTGTCCGCTAGTTTATGTAACATTACGCCGTCGGACTAGATAGATAGGTAGATAGGTAGATGGAGATACCTATAGTAGGTAGCTTTTGACGTCAATCGTCCGCTTCCGCATTAGCCCCACTGAATCCATCGTACGGAAAATATCCAGCGCAGAAAATAATCGCCATCTCTATGCTAAGCAAGCCACATCATGTCGCCCAAGGTCCTCCGTCGCAAAGATAAATCAGCAGGCGTCGGTCTGCGCGCCGTCCTCGCAGCCCAGAGCGAGGGCGCCGCGGCGGCGCCGATCCCGAGCCCGCCGAACGATGTAAGCTGTTATGAGCCATACACACACGCACATACACACGCACAAGCTAGGAGTGATATCAGTCAATACGCCGGCGCGACTAACCAGCACAGCCAGAAGCAGTGAAAGCAACAAGCGACTTCACGCTAGACTCGTTCACGGCGTCGGACGCCTGGGAGCTGGGCCATCTTCTCTACGCCAGATTACTCCCGTTTTCCGCCGAGAAACCGACGCTCATCTCCATCGCGTCGGCGAACAACGAGCATGTCTTGTTCCAGGCCGCTGTGGGCTCGGGCACGGCGCCCGATAACGATAGTTGGGTCCAGAGGAAGCGCAACTCGGTGCTACGGTTCGCTGCCAGCTCGTGGTTCCTCCAGTGCAAGTACCAGGGCGACGAGGAGGCTTTTCGGCGCAAGTTTGGCATGAGTGAGGATGTTGCTGGGAGGTACGCTATTCATGGCGGCGGGGTGCCTAGTAAGTTTGTCCTTTTGTTCATGGGCCTTTGCTCTTCATCCGTTGGATGCTGGTGTCCTGCAGACGGCCCGAGTATGTGTGTCTTATCTACGCTGAGAGTGCACAAAAGACCGTTTCTTGTTGCTTCTAGATATTAGCTTCGGTTACCCACTGACTTTCTTATTTCATAGTCCGCGTTAGCGGTGTTGAAGGTATTGTTGCCGTTGTTGTGGTTTCGGGGCTCAAGCAACATGAGGATCACGGTGTGATTGTTGATGTCATCAACAGTAACTGGGAATAAGGGTCTTCTAGTTTTGGGGTCCTTGCCTGCTGGCTACGAATGAATATGTATGTGAATCGAAGAAATAATGGTATAGTCGTATATCAGGCACAGGTTTGCTAAGGGTTTTCGTGAGCTCTCGGCTAACTTCAACATGCTAATACACAATTCGGACTTATACTATCTTAAAACTTCCCGGGCTTCTTTGTTGCGTCTTCGCCCACAGTGATGATCAAGTCTTTGCGTTTAAGTGCGACTTATTTAGATGTGACTGGAAAGACATGGGATTAAGCGTTAGACATGCTTACTTTCGATACCTCCCAAGCCTTATTAACCTTGAAACTTAGTTACGCCGTAAGCCGCGCCGTCGATGGCCATCATTGTGAACACAGATGAGAGTTACTATTCTCCTAGTTAAGATGCGAGTGGTGAGGTTTATTATCTAGCGGGCCGAGCCGCATGGGCCGTTCCGCAACCCATAACCATGCAGAAAGATGACTTAAGTAGACTCTTAACACCCAACTCTCTTCTCAAATTCTATGTTGCCAAGTCTCGGTAGGATTAGACCGTAATTCTTGTTCGGAAGGATGCATGAAACAACCTTGGGAAACCTTAGTTTGTTCTCGCTGACCCTAGAGCGCGGCACTTGGGAGGTGGTTTCTTTAGGAATGAGAGAATCATTAATTCTCAAATTCTGTATCTTGGGCGATTTGATTGTCAGGAATGATAGTAATGATGAAGCCGTTTGCTCAGAAATGAATTCATCCGTATTCTACTGGGCCGTTTAGAGATTTATTCAGCCAATGGTCGATACCGGTCTATTCAATCTACTTAACGCGTCGGCATCTGAAGGATCGGTCACTGTCAGCGTTAAAATAAGAAAGTCATATTAAGGGATTGGAAGAGGCTGTCATCGCGTATTTCTGTATGTACAGCACATACACGGAGGTAAAATTGCTAACTATTTACATACTGTACCACGGTCACTGGTTAAAACCTTTCTAGCTTGTTCTTCTGTAATTATCTGGTATCGTACAACAATCTCTGATCGAACCTTTATGCATATATGTTGATAGAATAAAATCATCTCTCATTATTTCGCACGTTACAGTCGGCTTTAGTTTTAAGGGGTGACCCCTATTTATTATCTTAGCCAGTTAAAATCTACACGGGCATACTGAAAATCCTTTTAATACCAAAGATGTTGGATTCCTCTTGTTTGCGATATTTCCTGCTCGGCTGTGGAGGGAGGGAAGCATGTGCTAGCTGGAGGCTGTTCGCACTGCTAGGATATCACACTTAAGACCTCTTGATAGAGACAGCTCTAGGATATAACAACCGGTCGTATCTTAGTTCAATGGTGAATATTAGAGCACGGGTAACTAACGACCAGGGTTGCAAAATTAGTCCTTAGTATTGGTACTACAGGGTAGTACGACTAAGGTAGTACTAGTATTAGTACTGATTTTTAAATACTACAGTAGTACTAGTACTAGCTAGTACTAAACTACAGTAGTATTAGTAAATACTAATACTACTATAGTCGTACTACTAATACTACTGTAATATTTATAATTTTTTTTTATATTAATATTTAAATAAAAAATAATTGATTAACGCATCTCCCACTTGGATTGGCCACTTTTTTAAACCTTTGTATGCAATATTTTTTATTCTTTTTTTTTTAACTAATAATAATGGTTAACTTTTGGACTAAAGCTAACTTATAGCTAGCTTTTTAAGCTTGCTAAAACAACTTCTGTTTATTTTTTAAACGTGCTGCTAAGCTTTATAATGTTTTTTATATAACTTTTATTAATTAAAAACGCAGTTTTAATTTAAATAACAAAATGCGTTTTCTAAAGTTTAAATTAACTAAATTTAAAAAGAATTTAATTGTATAATATATTATTAATTTTATTGCGCAATCGTTTTTATTTAAACATAATAGTATTAAAAATATAGCTAATTAACTGCTAAAACTATACAAAAAACGCTTTATAAAAAAAACTAAATATTTAATTTTATATAAAAATAACTAAAGCTTTAAATATGTTTTAATTAAAAAATTAATTATTAAAAAGTTTTAAACAAAAATTTGATCGAATATTATGTTTAGTTTATATTTATATAAAAAATAATAACTAAAAACAGTATTTATAAAAATAATATTTATAATTTTAATAAAATAAAATTTGTAATAAGCAAAATTATAGCTAACTTTGTTATAATTATATTTAAACGCATATAAAAACTAAAAGTTATATAACTAAATAATACAAATTAATTTATAATTATTTAAGCTATTTTATTATATACTATATTATTTTATTTTATATTATTTTAGCAAAACAAAACTATTTATTGTTTTAATATAAAAATATTAATTTATTTAGTAATTAAAAAGTTAAAATTATAAAAAATAATTAAATAACAAACAAATAAAGCGTAAATTAAATTAAATATTTTAATTTATATATAAAAAGTTATATAAAAAAAGTTTACTGTTTATTTATTTTTAATAAGCATAAAAACTATTATTTTATTAATTTTAAACAATATTATAAAAATAACAAAATTATAACTTTTTATATGCTTTTTTATTTTTTTTATAAGCTTTAGCTTTTAAATATTAAATATTTTAGTTTTTTAAAATAGTTATATAATAAACAAATTAAGCATTTAATATAAGCGTATATTATTTATATTAAAAAAAAAAATTTTTTTAGCGCGTTTTTTTACGCGTTTTTTAAGTTTATAACTTTAAATAACATATAAAAAAGTTTTAAAAAAATAAAATTAAAGCTGTACAACTTAAAATATGTTATTAACTAGCTAAATTATTATTTAATTATTTTTTAAATTAAGCTTTTATTTTTAATTTTATTTGTTTGCTAATAATTTGTAACTTTAAACAATTTAATTAAAACTTAATTTTTATTTTAATATATTAAATTAAAAGTATTATAATATTAAAATAGCTTTTTAATATTTATTATTAAAAATATAAGCTAAATTATGCGTAATATAATTAATATTATATACTGTTTTGCGTTATTAAAAAAAAAATTGCAACTTTTTGCAAAACAAATTATTAGCTTAATTAATATTATTATATAAAAAAATTCGATTATAAAATAAAAAATTTTTTATTATATAAAAAGCAAAAAATTTATAGGCTTTTAAAAATATAGTTAAACAAAAAAATTGTAAAAACTATTAAAATAGTTGTTATATAAAAAAAAAAAAAAATATATGCTTAACGCTATAAAGCTTGCAGCAAACTTGGCTATAATACGCAAACTTGTTAAAATAATATAAAAATGTTTAGCGAATTAAATTTTAAATAGTTTGAATTAATTATACGTATTATTATTGAATTATTTTTAAATACGTATACAAAGGTTTAAAAAAGTAGCCAATTTAATTAGGTGGCCAATCCAAGTAGAAAATGCGTTATTTAATAAAAATTTAAAATAATTTTTATTATTAATGTTTATTAATATAACGCATTTTATAAGCTAGTTTTACATTTTTTTTAGTATACTTTATAAGTTAATTTTTTATATAGAAATATTTACTCCACTTTTTAATAACTTTGCAAAAAAACATTGTACAACAAAATAATTAATATTATTAAATTTGTAATAAAATAACAAATTTAATAGTATTTTTTTTTATTTTTTTTAGCTATTTTATTTAAAGCGTTATTAAAAACTATGTTAAAATAATTTTTGCAAATTTGTTTTTTAAAGCTATACGCTTAAATAAAATAACTAAAAAATAAAAAAAAATATTATTAAATGTTACGTTTAAAAAGTCTTTTAAAGTTAAGTACAATATAATATATATTCCGTATAATAAGTTTTATACAAAACTAAAGCTTGTAAAAAAAAAAAATAGTGTGCAAAACATATTTAAATAAATTATAATAATATAAGCAAACAAAATTAAAAAAAACATATTTTAATTAATAGTTTAATTAATAATGCACTTAAATTATAATAATAATTTTTTTTTTTTATAATAAATTGTTTTAACTTAAGTATAAAGCCAAGTGTTATTATAAGTAGTGCTAATATAATTAAAAATAAAATTATAATAAAATATAATATAAAATTAAAAGCTAGAAATTAATTAAAATTAGTAAAAAATAAATGTAAATAATAAGAAAACTAGTATAAACAATAGAAATTTTTAGTTAATAAAAAAATTTTGCATATTTTAAATAATTTTTAAATATTTAAGCCTATAATAACGCGTTATTTTAAACGCAAATTATTTAGCAAGCTGATTTAAAAACAAAGTATATAGCTTATTATATTTTTTTTTTTTTTTTTTTTTAGCTGCTGTTAACATTTTTTATTAGTTTTAGCTTTAGTTGCTGCTAATTACTTTTTTATTTTAATTATTTTTAAGCTTTATTTATTTATTTATTTTTATTTAAATTACTGCTTTTATTATTTATTATTTTGTTATTATATTTTTTTGTTGTTAGCGTTATTAAATTTGTTAGGCGCGCTAGTGTAAGTTTAGCTGTTATAAAAAGCTTTTTTGCGTAATTAGTTCTTTTGTATGTTATTAATGTTAAAGCGCCGCTATATATACGTTTTAGTTTTAAGCTGGCTTATTTTTAAAGGTTTTATATACATATAAAAAAATAACTTTGTTTTTTTGCACTAGCTGCAGCAAAAACTATAAAACTTGTTAAGCTATAAGTTGTTTTATATTATTTTTTTATATAAATTGCTGCTTATAATTTAGATTTTTTTTATAATATAATTTAAAACTATTTAACGTATAACACAAGCTATTAAAACATATAAGCTACTAGAACACTTTTTTGCACTTTTATACGTATAAATTAAATAATTTAATTATAATATATTAAATTAATTAAATTTAATCGGATATATTATTGCTAAATGTTTTTATAATATTTTAACAAGTTTGCGCATTATGCTTAAGCTTGCTGCATGTTTTATACTTTTATATACGCGCTGTACTAGCTTTTATATAACAACTACTTATATATATTTTATTTAAAATTTGCGTTTTAATAGCTTATTTAGTTTTAAAATTTTGTTTTTGCTATATAATAAATAACTTTTTATTTTAAATATGTTTGTTTTTTATATAACAGCGTTAGCTAAATTTATAGTTTGCTGTTTAAAATACTACGTTTTTTTTTTTTAATAATTAAACTTTATATATAAATAGTATTATACTTTTTATAACTTAGTTAACAGCTTTTAAAATAGTTTTTAGCAAGCTACTTTAATGTTATATAACTTTTTTTTTAATATAGTTAACTTAAAATTATATATTTTTAATATTATATAAAGTTTATAATTTTTAAAAAAATAAATGTTTTTTAGCTAATAATAATAATTTAAGCAGTGTTTTAATTAATAATTTTATTTTAAGCTGTAAAATTATATAATTTAAATTGTATAAAACTAATTTAATGCTTTAAAAACTTTTTCAAATATTTAATTTAGTTATAAATGCTTTATACGTTTAATAAAACGTTATAAAAAAATCTTTTTTTTTAATATGCGTAATATATATTTATGCTAATTTATTAATTTTTTTTGCGTACATACGTTTTAATAAGCTAAAAACAATATAATAAATAAAAAAGCATACAAAAAGTAATAATATTATAGTTTTTAATATATAATTCGAATTTAATAAAATAATAGCTTTTATAACCGTTAAAAATTAATAAACAGTAAATACTTTTTATATAACGCGTAATATGTTTATTAAAATATTAAATTTAATTAAAATTTTATTTATTTGTTATTTAGCTATTTTTTGTTGTTATAATAATTTAATTAAATAATAATTTGCTATTTTTATATTATAATAAAAAATAATTTTTTTTTATTAAAATAATATACAGCAAAATTGTATAATTATATAATTTAATATTTTAAATAACAAACAATTATTTTTAATTGCTTTAATATATAACTTTTAGTTATTTGCGCTAATTAAAAGTTATAACAACTATTTTAAATAATATTTTGCTTATTATAAAACTAGTTTTGTTAAAGTTATAAATATTTTTTTTAATAATTTTAAATTTTATTATTATAAATTGTATAAGCTTAAACTATTTTTAATATATATTAAAATTTTTATAAAAAACTTGCTAATAATTAAATTTTTAATTAAAACGTGTATAAAAAGTAAGTTATTATTATACAAAGTTTAAAGCCTAATTAATATTAACTGCGGTTGCGTTATATGCGCGCAAAAAAAAATTAGCTATATTTTTAATATTATTTAACTAAAGCAAAAACAATTGCAAAACTAAATTTATTATATATTATATAATAGTTTGCTTTTTAAGTTTTGTTAATTTTTGTTTAGCGCTTAATATAATTGCTTTTGTTAAACAATTTTGCTATTGTATATAAAGTGTTATATAAAAAATATTATATATAGTTATAGCATGCTAAATAAATAATTTTAAGTTGCGTTATATAGCTTGTAATATAAACTTTATATTTTTTTTTATATATAATAGCAGCATTATTAGTTATTAAATAATTAATGTTTTAAAAATATATATATAAAAATTAAAAAAATGTTTTAATAGCTTATATGTTTTAATAGCTTGTGTTATATGTTAAATATTAAAGCTTTTTAAATAAAACAAATATATGTTTTAAGCTTATTATATTAATAATAACAACTTTGCTTTATTAGTTAAAACTAATATAAATGCTAATGTTTTTTAAACAAATTTAAAAGCTTATTATAAAAAAATTGCAGCTGCTTAATTTTAGCTTTTTTAAAGTTTTTATTATTTTTTTATAGTTTATTAAGCTATATATAATATAATTAATAAAATTAAAAATAGCAAAGTAATTATATTTTTTTTTATTTTATTTATTTTATTTTATTAACTTAAGTATAATTAAAAGTATTATTTAGTTTATAAAGCATATATAGCTAAATAATACTGTTTAATATGTTTGTTTATTTTTTTTATTACTATTAGCGCTGTTAATAATTATTATAGTTTTTGTTTTATATTTAAAATTAATTTGCTTAAATTATAAAGCAGCGCATTTAATATTGTTAAATAATTATATTGCGTTTTTAACTTTTAAACATTAATTATATTGCTTAATATTTAACAATAAAGCAATTTGCTAAAAAAGTTAAAAATTTTATTAAAATTAATATTAGTAATACGTTTTAAAATGTTTGTAATAATAAATTAAAGCATAATAATATATTTAAATTTAATATTAAGTAAAGTTAAGTTTAGTTAATATATAACTTATTAATAAAGCGTAAACATTTTTAAAGTTTAAAATAATAAGTTTAACTTTTATTATATTAGAAATTTAAGTTTTATTAGCGTTTTTTAAAACTAATATTTTAAAACTTTGTTAAAAATTAATTAATTTAGCTTTAAGGTTTTTTTGTGCTAAAAACGCTAGCTTAAATAGTTTTAATTTTTATTATTTTTTTTTATAACTTTATTATTTAATTTTATAATATAATTTATTTTAATATATTATTTTTTTTATTATATTTTTTATTTTTTATTTGTTTTTAGTATTTTTTAATGTAAGCATAAATAAAATGTTTAAAGTTTTAGCTGTTTAAAGTTTTAATAACTATATAAAAATATGTTATAAATTTAATTATATTGTTATAAAAATGTTAAATAATACGCTTATAATTTAATTGTTTTTAAAATTTTAAAAGGTTTAATAAATTTAAAAGCTAACTTACAATTTTAAAATTTAAAGTTTTAAATTAATAAAGCTATTAATTCTTTAATATAAAAACTTTTAAAAATATATTTAACATTATAGTTTTTTATATATTTTTTAATTACATTATATTATTAATTTATTAATTTGTTATAAATAATTTTTAATTTATATAACTAGTTTTATATTAATAATACTTTTTTTAAAATAAAGTTATTTTTAACAAAAGGTTTAAATTTTAAAATATATTTATATAATGTTTTAAAAAATAATTTTTTAATAATGCTGTTAATAGCTATATTTATTGCAAAAAAAGCTTGTAATAATAGCTAAAGCTAATTAGTTTGTTTATTATTAATAAAACATTAAAAATAGCTTTTCATAATTTAGTTTATTTTTTTAATTTAATTATTAGTTTAAAAATAAAACATAATTAAAAGTTTTTTTTTAATTTTAAAATAATAATATAAATTTAATTAAAACTAATTAATAAAAACAAAATCTTTATTAAAAACTATATTTATAAAAGTTTTAAAACAACATTTTATTTTTTTATAAAATAAAACTGCTAACTAAATAACAGTAATAATAATATTAACAAAAAATAAGTGCATAAGTTTAATAAATTAATTAATTATTACAAATATTATATTAATAATAATTTTTTTATAAAGCTAATAAATATTAAAAATATATTTAAAACATTATATTTTTAGTAATATTTTGCTTTAAATTTAAAACAAATAGCATATTTAGTTATATAGTTATAAATATTTGCTTTTATAGTTTGTTAATAAAACTTTTATTATAATAGTTTTAATATATAATTTTAATTAAAATATTTAGCTATAAAATTATTATAATATAGCTTAATAAGCTAAAAATAAACTAATTTTTAAAAAAAAATATAAGCTTTACTTTTATATTGCAATAAAAATTTTTTAATAAATTATTAAAGCTTTATAAGCTATTTATTTTAAAATTGTTTATATAGCTAACAATATTTAAAATCTTTTTTTTAAATTTAAAAAATTAAATTTTATAAACTTTGTTAAATTTTTAAGTTTTAAAAGTTTTTATTATTTATAGTTATATATACGCAGTAATATATAACTGTTTATATAAAAATAATATGTTTTGCAGCCGATTTAATAATAAAATTTTTTTTTGCAAAAGTTTTAAAAATATAGTTTTTTATTTTAGCATTAGCTATTTTAATTTTTTGTTTTAACAAAAAAAATAAATTAGCATTTTAAGCTTTGTAAACTATATAATTAAAGCAGCGCAAAAGTATATTAGCTTTATTTTGCTTGCTTTTTTTATATTTAATAATAAAGTTAAAAAAAGCTAAATATATATATTATTAAGTTTGTTTATTATTTAATTTAAACATTTTTATAAAAGTTTGCAAATTAATATAATTAATTAAAACTTTAACAAATAATTTGTTTTTATATTATTAAATATATAAAAATAAAACAAAATAAGTTGCTACTGTTTTTAATTATTTTTTTATAATAATGTTTATAAAACTGATTACTGTAATATTAGTAAAACAATACTATATTTTCTAATCTGCATAACTAACTATAGAAAAAAAGTAGTAAGTTTGAAAAATAAAAGTATTTTGCTTACTAAAAATGGGTGTGCGCAATATAAGACTTACCTTAACTTTAGCAACCAGTTCTTATTGTAGGCTGCGCTTACAATAAGTTAATAGTCCTAGTCTTTATAAGCTATACAGTGCTATTTATTTATATAATAGCTATTGCCAACATTTTTCCTAAGTAAATAGCTTAAATAAAAAACATATAAAAAACATTTTAAAATGTTTATATTAAAATTTAAACACTTTTAATATAAAAAATAGCTTAAATAATTAATGTATTGCTATACTACTAAGCTATTTAGCTTATTTTGCGTGCACTGCCCGCATATACTTCTGCAGCTCTTACTTTTCTAAAACTTATTTTTTTTAACTTGTATGCTTTATTTAATTTATATAAAATTTAGCGTTTATATATAATTTGCGCCAAAATTATAAACATATATAAAAGTATATAAAACATTAATATATAAAAAGGTATATATATAACAAAATAAATAAAAAATTTATTTTACTAAAAAAAAACATTAACAATATTAAAACTTAAGCTAATACCTAAATGAACCCTAAACCTAGACTTAAACTTTTTATTTTTTAAATAAATTTATAGTAAGCTAACTAGCTTAAAATAATTAAAAGTAAACAATAATTTTATAAAAAGTAACTAAGCTTTAAAACGGTTAAAAAATAAAAGTTTTTAAAAAAGAATAGTTATAAATTATGCTTTAATAATAAGCACTGTTTTTTTCGCTTAATTAGTTAATAAACACTTTTTAAAAATAATTACCTAGTTATAAAAAGTTATAACAAAGTTTAGCTTTTTTATTCTTTTAGCGTTTTTTTATAGCTTTTTATATTAAGCTGTTTTATAAACTTAGCATAATTTATATAATTTAATAGCTTTATAAAGCTATTTACAAAATTGTTTTTTAATTTTATATATACCGGTTTAATGTTTTTATTAGTTACTTTTTAATTAACATAATAATAGGCAATACAAATATGTTTTTTTTGCTTATTTATAGCACTAAGTTTTAACTAACTTATTGTGCTAATGTTATTTGCTAACAAAGTAATAAGCTTTTTAAGCATACAATTTAACTTTGTTAAAAAATTGCGTATTTAGGCCAAATTTTTAGCGGCTTTATTTATAGCAATATATTTATTTTTAATAAAATTGCGCGCAACAACAGTTTGCAGTTTAAAATGCTATATAACAAAATTTTTATATATAAAAATTATATAGCTAGTAATTAATTTGCTATTCTTTAAATTAGAAAACAAAATAGCGTTTATTGTTTTAAACAATCTTAATTAATTATATATATAATATTAATAATCTTTTTATAGCTTTTTATACGTAAAACAAATATTAAGCGTGCTTTTTATATATTTTGCTAATTTTTTTACACCGTTTAAATAATTTTTTAAAAAATTGCTTATAAACTTTGCCTATATAAAAGCAGCAAAGCTTATATCTAGTTTTATAATTTAGGCTAAAAAATTTAGCTTTTTTAGCAGTAATATATATTTAAACACTTTTTTATTAAAAGCTAAGTTGCTTTTTTATTTAACTACGTATGCTATTTTTTTGCAGTTTATTAAAGTAGCGTATTTGTATAATTTATTTATTTTAAACGATTTTAATAACTTATTTACATATTAAAATTAGTTTAGTGTTATATTATTTATAAACAAATCTTTAACAATTTTTACGTTTAAAAACTAGTTTATATAGCCTAAATTACTTGCAGCTATAATCTTCTTTATATTTTTAGCTACTAATTTAAAATGCTTAAAATTATTATTAAACAGCAAAAAATTATTAACGTAAAAAGCAACAGCCTTATTAATATCTCTGTTGTAATAAATTGTATTATTTAATATTAAAAGTGCAAAACCGATTAATCTCATAATCTTTTTCGCCTTAATTTGCTATTTATAGCCTAACTGCTTTAGTTTGTACAAAAGGTTTATTAACTTAATAATCTTTTTTATAAGCTATTAATGCTTTTCTTTTTTGGCAGCATAAGCTTTAAAATACTTTTTAAGTACTTAAAATTGCCTTATAAATATACGTTAGCAAAGCTTGCTATTAAAGTACGCTGCAATAAAATCTATTTAAATAATATGCTATTTGTACGCTGCAGCTAGCGCCATTAAAATTCTTTATAAAGCTGCTTTTGCAGTTAACACTAAAATCTTTTTATAATTAATTCTTTTTTTTTAAATAAAGCTTTTAGCACATATTTGCGCTTTATATTTGTTTAATTTATTTGTAAAAAAATATTTCTTTTTTAATACCTATATAAAGTTTATAAAATATCTATATGCAGCTTTGTTTCGATTAATAAAACTAAACGTGCCTTTGTTAAAAATGCATTTAATTTTTATAAAAATTGCTTTAAGCCACTTTTTTTGCTTAAAACCTTTTAGCGCCTTTTTTAATGTTAGCATATTAAAAATAAATAGCTTTGCAAAAAATGTAAACAGCAAATTTTATAAATAATTTATATAAAGTGCTTTTTATATATTGCTTAGCTTTATTATAAAGCTGTTTAAGCAACTTGCTATTGTTTATATTTTGCTAACCTAAAAGTTTTAATAGCTAAACTTGCTATTTATAGCGCTTTTAAAATCTTTTTCAGCTCTATTTATTTCTTTTTAACAAAAAGCTATTTAAAACGTATAAAATATATTAAAGTAATTGTTAAAAGCTTTGCAAACATATATCTACAACAATACTAACTCCTTTTTTTTTAAAAAGCGCTTTTTTTTAAGCAAAGCGCCGTTTTTTAAAACGTTTTTGTTAACTATGTTGTTATTTTTGTTTCTAATTTTTATTTTGTTTTTTATTTTTTAGTGCTAGCAGCGTAATTGCTGCTACACTTTTTATAATAAAAATTGTATAATATTTTTAAAATTAAAAAAATTAGCTATAAAATCTTTTAAATGTTTAAAAAATATAACGTATAATGTACGCAATTTGCGGCCGCTGTTAATTAATTATACTATATAATTATATATGCCTTTATAGCTTAAAAACGTTGCGTTTGCTTTTTTGGCATTTATTTTTTTTACAATAATCTATTTAAATTTGTTTATATAAACTATGTAACAAAAGCCTAATATATATAAATAGCTTATTTTAAACATATAATTTTTGCTTAAGTACAAGCTGCTTATAAACTTTTTATAAAAAATATAACTTTTTATTAAAAATTAACTAATACAATTAATTGTATAAACAACAGTTTTTATACCTTTGTTTTAAAAATATAAAAGCAGCTAAAATTAAATAAAACATGCTTTAGCTTTGCTTTGCACAAAACTAATAAACTGCTTAGCCATACTGTTCTAATACTAATTTATTAAAAAAAACAAAATTAACTAAATTGTGTATTTATAGCAAAACTTTTTTAAATCTTTTATGCTAAACTTTTAACTACTATTTATTTTAAAAGCGCGTATACGTTTGCGTATAATGTTTTTTAGCTAAAAAACTAAGTCTTTTAAGCTTTTATTTATTTTAACAAAATAATTTATTATAGTTTATTTAGTACTATTTTTAGTTTTGTGCGCTATAAATATGCAATATTTGCTATTATTATTAACAAGCAACAAATAATATTTATAGTTTTTAATAATAATTAGTTAAATAGCCTCTAAATCTGCTTATGTTATTTTTTTTAAATATTTTGCTTTTTTAATTAACTTTTTTAAAATAAGCTTTTAAAATTTCGCTTAATTATAAGCAAAACAAAAAAAATATTTAATCTTTTTAAAGTTTAAATTTATTTTTATAATTATGTAAATAATTTAAATAAAACGTTTAGTGCTAAAATAATATAGCCTACAATACTAAAAAAAAAGCTTATTTCTAAGCTTTTTAGTTATATATATTTAACTATTTGTTATTGCAGCTAATATTAGTTTTTTTAGCTTTATAGCTTTATAAATTATCTTTAGCGCGTACTTTTATTGCTTTTGTTTTACAAAAGCCGGCTTTGCTTTGCTATAAACTTATAGAAAAAAACCTTGTTTATATATATTGATTTTTATAATTTTACAACTTGTGCAATTGCAAAAAATATATTTGTTAAAATAGCTTTTGCTGCAGTAAAACTGCTTTTTTGATATAATTTTCAAAAAAAATGCTAAAATAAAAAATATATATTTAATAGTTAACTTTATTAGCGCTTTTTTAAGTAAGTATAAATTACGCTTAATAGTTTTAATTTTTTTTATAGTTATAGCGCCATTTTTAATAAAAATAATAAAAGCTTTGCTTTTAGCTTCCAAATTAATAAAAATATTTTTAATAAATTTTATTTTTTTGTTTTCGATTTTAATGTTTAATTTAGTATTAAACAAAAGCTTTTTGCATAATTTTGCTACTTAAAATATGTCTAAACTTATATAAACGCCTAAAATGCTTTCTGTTTTTTAAATAAAGGCTTAAGCAGTACTCTTTTTAGCAATAGCTTGGTTATAAAACTTTATAAGTTTAGCAAAATTTGTAGGGTTTATAATAGCTAAATAAGTAAAAGCATTACCTAATTTAATAAAAAGGTTTTAAATTTTAACTAGTTTTTTAAAAACGTTGGTTTAGTGCTAAGTAAGCTAATTATTATTTTTTTTATTAAAATAATCTTTAGTAATATAATTTTAATTGCTATAATTATAACATTTTAAGCTTTTTTTTTTGTTCTAATTTTTATTTTTGCCTTTTTTATTGTTGTTGTTATTGTGTTTGTAGCCTTTGCAATTTCTACGGTTTTTGCGGCCGCTATATATGTTTTGATTTTTTTAGCTGCGTTAAAGCTTTTTAAAAGTGTGGTAAACAGACTTTTTATTATTAAAAAACTTTTTTTTAACTTTTTTTTTAAAATCGTTATAAAACTTATTAATAAAGTCTTAAAAAAAGTATTTATATGTTTTTATAACCTTTATAATAGTTTAATACTAACTAATAACTTTATTTTTAATTGCAAACAAAAATAAAATAGCTTTTTAATTGTTTGAAATTTTTTTATTACTAGCTTTATATTAATATAACAAGCTTATTTATTTAAATATAAATATAATAAAATTTTTGCTATCGTATTTATAATTAATAAAATTATTTTATAGATTTTTTTAATAAATTTAGCTATTTGTGTTATATGTAATGCTAAAGATCTTTAGCATTTTGCTGCTTTTTTTAACACTTTTTACTAAGTTAAAAGGTGCAGCTTTATAAATGTTAATAACTGCTTATGCTAATATAAGTTTGCTATAATTACTAATAAGCAAGCTAATAATATAATTTATTGCTTTTAAAAATAAGTTCAAATTTTGCTAATATATTAGCTAGTTTTTTAGACTTAAAAAATAGTTCTGCTTATTAAAAAAGAACTTCAATTATTGCTACTTAAGTTTTATAATAAGCTAAGCTTTTTTAAGCTTTTTGCTATTGCGCTTTTTTTTTATTTTTTAAATTTAATGTTTAATATTGCTATTAAAGCTAAAATTAAACAAGTTAAATAAATTTAAAAGTTTAAAGCTAGACTTTAGAATTGTAGTTAATTAATTAATTTTTTTATGCTTTTTATAATTAATACTTTTTTTAATAAACTAATAAGCACTGTTATTATTATTATAGCTTGATTTAAAGCTAATAAACAATTTTTCGCTTTTTTTTGCGCTTAAAAAAGCTTTTTTAATTTTGTATAAAGCTTTTTTTAAAATATTGCTTTTTATAGCGTAATTAAAGTTGAAAAACGTTTTTAATAAAAGAAAAAGCTTGCAATATATAACTATAGCATCGCTTTTTGCGCTAATTAACTGCTTTTGTAGTTTTTGCAATAAAAAATGTAACAAAAAAGCAGCAGTTGCGCTGCTTTTTAATAAAAGCATAGCTATTTTTGCTTTAAAAGTCTTTTTAAAATAAGCTATTATTTGTTTTTTATAGCAGTTAAACTATAGTTAATGCTTAGCTTTTAAAGCAGCAATAGCTTTTTCGTGCTATTTTTGCAAGTTAAACATTTTAATTGCGTAATTAAGTTCTATGTTTTTTTTTTAAAAGACTTTGTAATTAAGTTTTTTTTAACTTTAGTTTATAGCCTTTTATAAACAAGCTAAGTTCTTTTTTTTAACTTTTAGTGCTAACTAAGTATTAACTTAGTTTTAAAACATTTTGTTTAAAAAGTAATTTAAGCGTATAATTTTTTTAAATAAACAGCTTATTATATTTTGCTAATAGTTTATTGTAATAGCTTTTTGTTTAACTAATAGTATATACTTGTGTTAACTTAAAACATTTAAACGTTAAGCAACTTATAAACTGTATAAACAACTAGTTTAATTAAAAATGCTTTTTAAATGTAAATTAATTTTAACAACTTGCTAGCTACTATATAAAACTAATTATTATAATATTAATAAAACAATATTATATTTTTTAATTTGTATAACTAATTATAAAAAAAAAGTAATAAATTTGGAAAATAAAAATATTTTGCCTACCAAAGGTGGGTATGCGCAGTACAGGACCCACCCCAACCCTAGCAACCAGTTCCCATTATAGGCTGCGCCTACAATGGGTCAATAGTCCTAATCTCTATAGGCTATACAGTGCCATTCATCTATATAATGGCCATTGCCAACAATGTTTTTGTTAGCGCTATTTTAAAAAAAATTAGTTTTTATTAATATTTGCTTTTTAAAATTAAAATATATAAAAAAAATAGCTTTTTTAAATAAGTTTTTTAGCTTATTAAAAGCTGTATACGCTAAACTATTTAATAAAATTTAACTTTTTTTTGTTTTAATTGCGCTTTTTTTTAAGTATTTAGTTAGTAAAGCTATAATTTAAAAATACTTTTTAATAAAACAGCAATAAAAGTTATAAAATTTTAAAAATTGTTATAGCTTATAACAAAAATAAAAAAGTAATTAATTTTAAATAATGTTAATATAGCTAAAATTTATTTTAACTTTTTTATTAAATATAACATATTTTAAAAAATTAAATTTTTTTTAATAAAATTAGTATTTAAAAAGTTTAGCATATAGTTTTGCTTTTTATAATTTTTAAATAATATTTTATATATGTTTTATATAAAACTTTTTGTTTATTAAAAATATAAGTATATTATTTATATATATAAAACAAAAAATATTTAAAATATTATTAAATGCTTTTTATATATAATTTTAAAAAGTAGCAAAAATATTATATAAACTTATAAACATAATAAAAAATTTGTAATAATTATATTTAATATAAAAAACTGTTTTTTATTTTTTTTATTTTTTTAATTTGTATATAATAATAAGCGTTTTTAAAGTTGATTTTAATAAAAACTTTAGTATAAAACAGCTTATTTAACATTTTCAAAATAAAATAAAAAGTAAAGCGATTTTTTATTATAACTTTATTAAGTTTTTTATAGTTAACATATAAGCGTAAGCTTTTATTTTTTTTAAGTATAAAAAGAATTAAGGCGTTAGCAAAGCTTTTAAATTTATATATTTTTTTACTTTTTAATATTTTATTAAGCCAAGTTTATAAAGCTATTAGCTTATTTTATATTAAAAAATATATAAAATGTTAGAATAACTAGTGTTGGTTACAACTATATGTATAAGCATATACAAAGTTATTATTATGTACAAAGTTATTAACACGTGCACACTTAATTCCTTTTATTGTATTAGCTTATACGTTAACAAAAGTTTTTACTTAAAGTAAAAACTTTGCTTTATATAAAGCTTTTTTTTTAAATAAAAAAAGATATAAATAAATATAATATAATAAATTATATTTTATTTTACGCGTATATTTAACATATAATATTGTATAAAGCTTATTTAATATTAATTAGTAGTTATAAAAGCATTTTTTATATAATTGCAAAAGCATTACAAATTAGCAAAAATAAAAACAAAAGCATTTATAGCCTAACTAAGTTTTTATATTATACTTTGATTTTTTTGTTGTATAAATATTACTTTTTTAACTAAACTAAATATATTTGTACGTTAAAAAAACAAAAAAATCGATTTTATTGTTATATAAATATTACTTTTTTAATAAAACTAAATGCATTTATATTATAATAAAAAAAATAGTATATAATTATATTTAACAACTTGTTATATAATAACAAAAACAATAACCTGTTTACTTAGTTTTATTTATAAATATAGCATTAAATACTTTGTATAATGCAGTAAAACCTGCTATATTGCAAACTTTAGTTAATTTTACGTACAAAAAAATTGCTAAAAATTTTAAGCTTAGTTTTAAAAACGTACAAAACTATTTTAACTTTAAATACTAAAAAAAAAGCGTTAATTTAAATTATATAACTTTAAAATTGTTAAACATATAAACAGCGTTTTAAATTATTAAATATTAGTATTTAAAAAACGTTTAACAAAAGTTTTAAAAAGCATATGCAAAAAATTTTAAAAACTAAATAATAAACTACTTTTTTTAAACTTATTATACGTTATATAAAAAACTATTTTAAATATTTAAGGCTAAAAGCGTATAACTAAAATTAAAAAAGCTAAACTAAACTAAAAGTTTTATATAAATTGTATAAAGCAAATATAATTTAATAAAAAATTAGCTAAAACTTTTAATTATTTAAAACAACTTGTTAACTGCTATATAAATATTATTAGTTTTTTTTATGCTAAATTAATAACTTTGTACAATATTATAAAAAACTTTAACTTTAAATATAATTATATAAATTAAAACTATATAACTAAAGTTAACTTAAAATATATACTTTTATACTTTTAAAAACTATTTTGTTTAAAACTACGTATAATTAATAATTAAAAACCAAAATATTTTTAAACTAATATATAAACGTATAACAAAAACAAAATATAAACTAAACTTTTAGCTAGTATATAAATACTTTATTGCTTATTATTTTTAGCAAACTTTAAAATAACAAACATATTTTTATATAATATTAAACTTTGTATTAAATAACTTTTTAATAAACTTATTTTTTATAAAAAATATATAAAACAAAATAATTTTATTTAAAAAATATATAATTTTTTAAAAAATTTAAAAAAAAAAAAAAAAAAAATTATTTAAGTTAGTTATACAACCTGTTATATAATAAAGCATATTTATTTATAAATGCCTACTGCTAACTTAAAATTATAAAAAATTAATATTATGTAATATTTTTAATTATTTTAAAAAGTTGCGCAAAAAACTTTTTTATTTATTATATTAGCCCAAATAAAACTTAAAACAAAATTTATTATATAATAAATAATTATTTTAATATTAATACAAATTATAGCTAATATTAAGCTAATTAAACTATAATTACTTTTGTACAAATAAAAAAAAAAAACTTTAATTTAATACTATATAAAGTATTAAACTTTATAATTAACAAGCTTACAAAAATATAACGCGCGCTTAGCGCAAATTACTAAAAAAAAATCTAATTAAATATAATAATTATATAAGCATATTAAAAAGTATTAAAACTAGCTATAACATTTATATTTTAAAAGCTAATATATAAAAGCTTTTTTTTTAACTTTAAAACATATATTTAAATAGCAGCAAATAATTTATTAAAGCATTTTGTATAATAAAATAATAATAGCTATTTTATTAACAAAAAATATAATTAAAACAGCTGTACAAAAAGTTAATAACTTAAGTTTTAACTTAAATTTTTAAGCTAGCTATAAAAAAAAACTAATTAAAAATACTATATAAAAAAAAATGTTTTATATATAGCAAAAAAAACTGCTAGTTATTTAAACATATATTTTAAAAACAAACTTATATAAAAAATTAATATTTTAATTTATATAAAATAATTTTTAATATTTTTAACAAAATATAAGAAATTTTTAAAGTTAAACAAAAGTAATAAAAATATTAACAAAAAATTTAGCAGCTAATTAACCTAATTTTTAATAAACAATACTTTTTTTTACTATATAACTAGCAAAGATATTTAAAACTATAAAACAGATGTTTTATTTAATTAGTTTATATTAAATAACTAGTATTATATAAAATATTAAAATAAATTATAAAATATAAACGCTTTAAACTATTTAATAGTAAAAAAAGCATAACTAAAAACTTATTTTAAAATTTATTTTTATATAAAAATAAGCTAAACATTAAAAAATATACATATTAAATTTAGCGCTAATAATATTATAAACGTTATTAGTATTATACAAATAAAAAAATTCTTTTAGTATAACAATATATTATATTTTAAACAGCTTTATTTTTTTTTTATTTTTATTAAAAAACGCTAACAAATTATAAACATATTTTAATAATATAAAAAATATTATTATATAAAAAAATAGCAAAACTATTTTTATTATATATAAATAAAAACATTTATTTTTTAATACTAGCTTATATAAAGCTAAAATATATTTTATAAAAACAAAATTGCAACAGTTTTACTGCTGTTTTAAGCACTTTTATACAAAAAAATTATATAATATGCTTAGTTATACAAAATATAATATTAATTATTTTATTTTAAAAAAAATTTAAAAATTTTGTTATTATTGTTAATTATATAATTAAGCACTTAAACGTTTTAAATTTTTAATTAAAAACAACTGCAATTTTAATTACAAAGTTATAATAAATATTATACAAATAAATAACAAGCAAATTCTTTATATAATTAACGCAGCTATATTATTTTAAGCAATAACATTTTTTAAAATTTATATTTACGCAAAACGTTTAAAAAGCGTTATATAAGTACTAAATTAACGTATATTAAAAACTTTTTAACTATATTATATATAACTTAAATATAAATTTTTTATTTAAAAAGTTTTAAAACTAAACAAAAATTATAAGCATTTAATATTATATAATGCTTATTAAAACATACTAAGTAATTAGCAAAATTAAAAAAGTATATAAGCTATTTTGTTATATGTATAATATTTTAAAAGCAAAACTTAGTTATTATATAAAAAAAAAATTAATTTCACAAATAGCAGTTAAAGCTTTAAATAATATTGCTAAACTAAATAGCATTATACTAACTTTTTTTATTTTTAAAGCTTATTTTAAAATTAATTAGGATTTGCTTTTTTTACTTAATATTATATAAAAAGCAAAAGCTATTAAAAAAGTAATAAAAATGCTACGCAAAAAAAAAGCAAAGATTAAAATTAACTATATAATTAATTAGCGCAATAAGCCTACTTTATATAATATATTATTTTTTTTTTTATGAAACAAAGTTTTAATATAGCGTAAAAAAAAAAGTTAAAATAGTTTATACAAAATATAATCGATCAAAAAATTTAATATAATTATTAATTTAATAAACAGCTTAATACGTTTTAAATATATGCAAATTAAACTATATTATTATATAACTAAAAAAGCTATTTTAAATATATAAAAAACAAAGTTAAACAATAAGCATTTATAACTTTTAGCTGTACAAAAAAAATAAAAACAACTTTAAAAAACAAATAACTTTTATATAACTTTTGTATAATAAATTAGCTAGCTGTTTCTAACTTTTAAAAAAAAACAAAACTATTTTTTAGCTGTTAAATTATATAAAAACAGTATAATTAACGTATTTAGCGCTTTATTTAAAAAATTAAACGTTATAAAGATTAATAACTTTGTTGCACAAAGCATATTTTAGTTTATAAAATATAATTTAACTAAATATAGCAATATTTATATTTTTAAATCCTACTTTATATAAAAAATTAAAAAAAAAACAATTAAGCTGTACAAAAAGTTAAAACTTATTATATAAAGCTATAACAATAATAATAAAAAAACAATTTTTATACAATTGCTAACTATTTAATAAATAAGCTAGCAATTACTTTTTGTATTAAGCTTTTTTTTAATATGCAATTTTAATATATTAAGCAAATTTTAAAACATTATATAAGTGTACATATAATTAAAAAATAAGCTAGCTAAAAAAATCTTTATATAATTATTAACAAAATTAAAGTTAAAATACTTTAATAAAACAATTTTATAAATTATATAACTTTTATATAAATTAGTAAAATTAAAACTATATTAGTTTAAAACTTATTATTAATACTATTATAAAAAACTAAAAATAACTGTTTTTATTATAACTTAGGTGCATTATTAACTAAACTATTAATTAAAGTGTTCTTTTTTTAATTCTGTTTGCTTATATTATTATAATTTATTTAAATATGCTCTGTATATTATTTTTTGCTTTTATAAGCTTTAGTTTTGTATAAAACCTATTATATAAAATATATATTATATTATACTTAATTTTAAAAGATTTTTCAAACGTAACAATTTTAAAGCTTTTATTTAAAAGTTATTTATAATATATAACTACTATAGCTTTAAAACAACTAGCTTGCTTTATTTCTTTTATAAAACTTTTATATACAAGTTATTTATAAAATAGCAACAAAATATTCTTAAATAACAACAAAAGCCAAAAGCTTTTAAATCTTTTTAATATTAATATAATAAAACTAAAAAAAGCTTTTACTTAACTATTTTAATAGCAAAATGCTTAATTAACTGCTAAATTTAACAAACTAAAAAAATAACTAAAGCAAAAAAAGCAGTTTATATTAAATTTATATAAACTGCGTTTTAAAAAAGCATATAAAACAATTATAAAAAAAAAAAAAAAAAAAGTTCTAAAAATTAAAAAATCAGAAAATTTAAAAAACCTTAACAATTTAAACATTTTTTATTAAACTTTTTATTATAATATTTTTTTTAATTAACAGTTTAACTTTAGTTATTATATTAAAAATAACTTTTTTAATTTAAAGCTACTTATATTATTATTTTTTTTATTATTTTTATTTTTTAGCTAAAAAAAGCATTTTTAAAACTAAGCTAAACGTAAATTTTATTTATAACGTTATTAAAACAAACATAATAATAAGTTTAATAGCAATATAAATTTAAGCAAATTATTTAAATTTAAGTACTTTTTATTTAAAATAAACTTTATTTATAACAAATAAGTTAAATAAATTTAAAAGCTAAACTTTATATTTATTAGCTTAACATATAAATTTTAACGTTATTTTAAACGCATTTTGTATATATATAATAAAATAAACTAAGTTTGCAAAAACTAATACTATAGCTTTATTTAAAGCTTAAACAGCAAAAACTAGCATTAATATAAATATAATTAAAATATATTTTTTATATAAACTAAAACTTTTATTTGTTAGTTAGCTTTTTTAAAAGCTAATATTAGCAGCAAGTTAAAAATAGTTAAACAGTTATTTAATTAAAACTTTAAAACTTTTAATTATTATTTTATTTAAATTAAAAACTAAAAAAGCAGGCAAACCAATTTTAAAAAAGCTATGCTATATTATTAAAAGCTTTTTGTTACGCTTTAAAATAAAATATTTAATTATTTTAACTTTTTATTTATTAAAAAAATTAATATAATAAATGCGGCTATATAACGTTAAAAAATAATAAAACTAATTAAAAAAAATTTTAAACAGTTTAAATTAAACAAAAGCTTTTAATAATATTAATATTTAAATAAAAAAAATTATTACTGCTAAAGCTAAAAACATATTAATATAATTAAAAAGCGCAATAGCTACTATATTAATTATAATTAAAAAAGTTTTAACTAAAACAATATAAATAATAAGCATAAGCGCCGTACTATAAAAAAATCTTTATTAAATAGCAATAGCTTTTATTTTTTAGCAAAACGCGCCTATAATAATAGCAATCTGCATAAAAATTATAAATTAATTATAAAAAATATAAAATGCTTTAATTATAATTAAATAAAGCATATAAGTTATAACTGCTTACAACTTTAAAAAGCTAAAAAGCAAAAAATTTAAAAAATTTAAACTATTTATAACTTAAATAAGTATTATTTTAAAAACAATAATAATGTTAATTATATTTAATTTAAGTTTTTATTAAAAAGTTATGCAAATAATAGCTAAAAAAAATAAATAAATAAGCTTAGTTTTTAAAAATATTAAATTTAAGTTTAGTTAATAGTTTTATATTTTAATTTTGTAACGTTTTTATACTTTTTGCAATATTTATATTATATTTTTTAAAAAACTTTTTATTTAAACTTATGCTAATTTAAATTTATATATTAAATATAATTATATTAATTATATTTTTGCTTTTTATTATAAATTAAAAAAAGCTTTTTTTTATATTTATTTTTTATAATATGTTGCTAATAGCACTTTTTTTATTTATAGCGCTTATTAGGTTTTTTGTAAATTAATTAACAGCTGCAAAGTTATTTAAAAATTCTGCTGCGCCTATATTGCTATTAACAAAAATAACAAACTTAAAAGCAATTTTGTTTTACTATTTTAGTTAACTTTAAAAAATTAAAGTATTATATTAAACTTAAGCTTTAATTAATAATATTTTAAACTAATAACAGCTTTTTAATTTGCAAAAGCTTATTATAATTAAAAGTTTTATTAAATAATTATTTAGCTGCTTAAATTTATATAGCTTAAAAAAGTAAAGTTATTTTTAACTTAGTTAGAATTTAAAGAAATTTTAGCTAAGTTTTATAACTTAGCTAATTTTTTTAGTAATAATAAAGCTAGCTTATTTTTTTATTTTAAACGCAATAATTTTATAATAAACTTATAAAATAATGCTACAGTTTTTTATTATTTTATATATTTTTTAATATAAAATTAGCTAACAGCTTTATAAACTTAGCTTAATAAAATGTTAAAAAATAAAAAAATATACAAATTTAAAAGCTTTATTAACGCCTTAATTTTTTTTATACTTAAAAAAAATAAAAGTTTACGCTTATATGTTAACTATAAAAAACTTAATAAAGTTATAATAAAAAATTGCTTTATTTTTATTTTTATTTTAAAAATGTTAAATAAACTATTTTATATTAAAGTTTTTATTAAAATCGACTTTAAAAACGTTTATTATTATATATAAGTTAAAAAAATAAATAAAAAAAAAACAGCTTTTTATATTAAATATAGTTATTACAAATTTTTTATTATATTTATAAGTTTATATAACGCTTTTGCTACTTTTTAAAATTATATATAAAAAACATTTAATAATATTTTAAATATTTTTTGTTTTGCATATATAAATAATATATTTATATTTTTAACAAATAAAAAGTTTTATATAAAATATATATAAAACGTTATTTAAAAATTATAAAAAGCAAAATTATATGCTAAACTTTTTAAATGCTAGTTTTATTAAAAAAAACTTAACTTTTTAAAATATATTATATTTAGCAAAAAAGTTGAAATAAATTTTAATTATATTAACATTATTTAAAACTAGCTACTTTTTTATTTTTATTATAAGCTATAGCAATTTTTAAAGTTTTATAACTTTTATTATTACTTTATTAAAAAGTATTTTTAAATTGTAGCTTTATTAACTAAATATTTAAAAAAAAAAACGTAATTAAAATAAAAAAAAGTTAAATTTTACTAAATAATTTAGTATATATAACTTTTAATAAGCTAAAAAACTTATTTAAAAAAACTATTTTTTTTATATATTTTAACTTTAAAAAGCAAATATTAATAAAAACTATTTTTTTTAAAATAGCGTTAACAAAAATATTATTATAAAAAAACAATTAAAAACAATAGCAATTTGTTTTGTTTTATTTTTATATGTTTAACAATATAAAAACAAAATATATTGTTTTTAATTAAAAAATGTTTGCTATTATAAAATGCTTTAAACATTAATAGCATTATTTATAAAAAAACAAATTATTTATTAAAGTTTTAATTAATTATATTAATTTGCAAACTTTTATAAAAACATTTAAATTAAATAACAAACAAGCTTAATAGTGTATATATTTAGCTTTTTTTAATTTTATTATTAAATATAAAAAAAGCAAGCAAAATAAAGCTAATGCGCTTTTGCGCTGCTTTAATTATATAGTTTATAAAGCTTAAAATGCTAATTTATTTTTTTTGTTAAAATAAAAAATTAAAATAGCTAATATTAAAATAAAAAATTATATTTTTAAAACTTTTGCAAAAAAGATTTTTGCTACTAAATTAGCTGCAAAACATATTATTTTTATATAAATAATTATATATTATTATATATATATAGCTACAAATAATAAAAACTTTTAAAACTTAAAAATTTAATAAAGTTTATAAAACTTAATTTTTTAAATTTAAAAAAAAGATTTTAAATATTGTTAACTATATAAGCAATTTTTAAATAAACAGTTTATAAAACTTTAATAGTTTATTAAAAAATTTTTATTGCAATATAAAAATAAAGCTTATATTTTTTTTTAAAAATTAGTTTATTTTTAGCTTATTAAACTATATTATAATAATTTTATAGCTAAATATTTTAGTTAAAATTATATATTAAAACTA